>CAUYRT010016673.1:0-27928 GCA_963574885.1 Lepilemur ruficaudatus
TCTCTCTCTCTCTCTCTCTCTCTCTCTCTCTCTCTCTCTCTCTCTCTCTCTCTTTCAGACAGGGTCTCACTGTGTTGCCCAGGCTAGAGTGCAGAGCATGATCATAGCTCACGGCAGCCTTGAACCCCTGAAGTTAAGCAATACCCTTCTATCGCAGCCTCCTAAGTAGCTGGGACTACAGGCATGTGCCACCATGTCTGGCTTATTTTTATTATTTTTTGTAGAGACGGGGTCTTACTATGTTTCCCAGGCTAGTCTTGAACTCCCAGGCTTGAGCGATACTCCCACCTCAGCCTCCCAAAGTGCTAGGATTATAGGCGTGAGTCATAGCACCTGGCTGGAAGATCTTTTATAAATAAGAAAAGATCAATATCCTAAAAGAAAGATGAGCAAAGCAAATCAACTTGGAAATCAGAGATAAAGAAAATAAAATCAGTCAATAAACATATGAAAAACAACTCAAATCCTATAGGACTCCAAAATAAAAGAAAAACTTCAGTAACACACCATTTACTATTTACCACATTAATGAAATATTTCAAACTTGAGCTCACTCAGTGTTAATTGAGGCCATGAAGAAAGAAAAACTGTTATAGATAAGGCAATTTGACAATAATACATATCAAATTTTAAAACACATACACCTTTTGTGCCAGCAGTTTATCCTACAGATATTTTCTCACTAGTGCTCAATATTACAGTCTTGAGTTTTTGAGCAAGTAGTAGAAGCAACTTAAAGAACTATGAAAAGGAAATTAGTTAAATACCTTTTGGTGCATTTATACAACGGCATATTATGAAGCTATTAATAAAAACTGATATAGATCTATATGTGATTCATATGTAATGACATCCCAAACATTCTATTATTGTGGAAAAATAAAGTTCACTGCAATACAATATTTGTAGAATAATCTTGTTTATATGTTAAAGTACATATTTACACACGTGCACATATATACTTTCGCATGCATAAAAAAATTGCCTGAATGGTGACGTGAATTTGTTCACAAGGCTTATTTCTGGAGACTAGAAATGATGAACGAAGGGATCCCAGGTGGCAAATCTTTTGTACTCCGTAGGTTTTTGAATTATAAGCCTTGAATTTTATTGTTTAAAGTCACTTTTACTACAGTTCATAAGATTATTTTTGAAAAAATCACTGTAGAATTTTGAAGTTCAACAATTGCAAAGTCAGTACTGCTTTCTACAGTAGTTAAGGCATCTAAGAGACTTGCTGTAGAAATTGTTTTGTTCATATTTACTTCAGCACTATATTTAAAAGGAGGTGACTCTCAAAAGAAGATCTGTGCGACAAAACCTCCTAAGGTTATTCTCATTTGTTTGAATTCTCTTCTAGTAGAAATAGTATATATCTAAGTTAGGGTTGTTGTTTGGTTTTGGTTTTTTGCAATTTAGTTAAAAAAAGATTTGGCCTATAACTGTGCATGTGTGCATGTGTGTGTGTGTGTGTGTGTGTTTATGTTAATCTCTTGCATAGCAGAAGGATTTTACCCTTGGTTCTTTAGTAATGAAACCATGAAGGTTATGATTTTTGCTCAGCTCAGCTGTTGAAGTAAAAGGGTGTTATCTAAACACCTAGCTTTCTGAACAGAATTCTAATATTATTTCCAAATTTAGTGATAATGTCTTTTCAGAAAACATACCTGAAAATTTGTAGGACACAGACTCTAAAACTAGGCCTTAGGCCTTACCTGTTTAAAAGCAAAGAATGACCAAATTAAGTATTCTGGGGCTTTCTTAAACAGCCTTGTTATATTTGTTCTTTAGCTGTAAACTTTGGGTTTATCAATCATAAAAATTATAATTTAGCCATGCATGGCAACAAATCATCTATTGATTTAATAAGGGCATCTTGCATTTCTTAGAATACTGTAATTAGATAACCAATTTGTAATTAAGTAAAAATGAAAGCTGACCTTTCTCCCTGAGATGATATAACACTAACCATATGAAGAAAGAAAAGATTTATGATTCAAATGAGCCTAAATAGAATTTAAGGGAATGGAACTCTTTCCTCCTGCGAACTATCATCTTTTCTCCTTGTCAGTAGCAGAGATGTAACAAAATATCCAATGTACTGGAACACAGGAATTCCAATTGTGCATTCATATGACATTCCAATGTGACATGCTGCTCTGTAGAGTAGATATTTGGTGCAATCCATCAACTGTTAAAATTCTGTCAGTGTAATGGTAAGATTTCAAAGTACAGTTCAGAGCCCTATGCCAAGAAGCAGAAACAAATAACCAATTGCTTTGACAAAGTCAGCATTTTTACTTCCCCACAGCAAAAAGGGAATTGCTAATTTAGCCTAACCGTGCTCTGTCCTCAGAGTCTGTTCAGGTGATCAGTGACAAAGTGCAAACAGAAATGTTCTTGCTTCTCTAAGTGGGGTTTGACAACTTTCCAGGAGATCTAAAAAGGTCCCAGGGTCCAATAACAGAAATCTTTTTTTTTTTTTAGTGCACAAATACCAGGATGATGGTTATAAACCAGGTGAGACTTTTGTCCCTTTTCCCAGAGTATTTTTCTAAATCTACAAAAAAGCACACTATATTCTACTTAGAAAATTAAATCTCCAAGAAACAAACTTAAATGGCAAATTTCAGCAAACTATACACCTATGCGTTCTGTTGTTCTCTCATGCCTTTACTGTTCCCCTCCCGTCTCTGCATCATTCACTTCTCTCCTAACAGTTGTCACCCCTCCGGTTTAACCATTCATCCAGCCTAGCCAAGAGTCCAAGGGCGCTGCGCTCTACTTGAAAACTTCGCTGAAGCACTGTGTTTCTCTCACATGCAAACCTGATGGAGACCTTCAAGACCTTCAAGTCAAGCCTGAGAGTGAACCTGAAGGGCCCCAACTCAGGAGTCAGTGTGCACGCATGGTGATGCCTCTAACAGTGAGAGGTCAGGCATGGAATTCTCTCAAAACGAGAAAAGAAAAAACGTGACAGAAAAGTTGCAAGCAAATTAGAATTACTGGCAACATATTTGAGATGTGGATATTGACATCTTGAATTTATTTGTAAAGTAGGCTCCTATTACTGATAAAGGAGGTGCGCAATGGACATTTTTTTTAAAGTTTTAGGTCTCAGGTGGTTTGTAAGTAAATGAAATAAGTACTAACCTAAGCAATCTGTCTTATTTATAGCCACAGAGGGGCTCTCTACCAAACTCATTGGCATATTAAGTTAAATAAGCATTATGAATGTGATAAAAATAAGTGATTCTCAATAAAGTAGCTTATTCTCCATTTTCTTCTTATAACAACACTCACTGTATATAATTGGGCTAATACGAAACATAATGGTAAGTCTACTTTTATAATAATAATAATTTATTGCTTACTGTTTGCCAGGAAATATTTTAAGAGCTTTAATATTTTATTTTATGCAATGAGCAAAACACACAATTATTTAGGTATTATTATGTCCATGTTACAGATGAGAAAACTGGCTCAGGAAGTTTAAGTAAATTGCACAATACCCTATGGCTAAGAAGAGTTTTCTATCCCAATCAGTCTAACCAAGAACACATGCTATTAATGATCAAGCTCCTCATTTATTTTTCTCGGATCCAGGCATTTTTTTTCTTGCTGTTTGATGGCTTAAGTATTTTTATGTTTTAGTATCATAGAGTGGTTAATTTGACCCCTACTCTGAAGATGAAACTAAGGCCAGTAGGGTAAAGTTACTTATGCAACATACACAGCAAGACTGCTACAGAGCAGTTGATGGTACAAACTCCCTGTTTCCATGACAGTAATTTTTTTATGTTAAAGATAACAAAAGTAGTGGGTGGCCCAGCCTCTTCTTTTTTCCAGGAATCCACCCCAGTCATAAACATTACATTTTAAACCTAGTGGCCTAAGCCCAAATGTGACGCACAATCTAGTCATGGGCAGTGATATAATATCAGTGAGATGTAGCCACAGCAAGGAAAATCCAAGGGGACAAATTAAAGCACACACACATACACACACAAACACACACACACACCCCTATTGGTCTAGGGAGATGTATGAGAAATAATACATGCAAACATGGGGCTGAAGCTGTGCTTGGGTAGAGAAGGAGGCATATGAAAATCTTTGCTACTGTCCTGTGTTACAGTTTAAATAAAAACCCATGCAATCATCTTCCCTTCTTCTAACTTCTCTAGAAATACTGAAGACTCTTACATACTTAGACAAAATATTCCAACTTTGCCAGATGTGCGTTCCTTTTGGCCACAAAGAGATGATGATGAGCTTCAGTGTGAGGACTAAACATTAGTGATCTATAGATGAACACATTATTTTTTTTACAAGGTGACTGTTTCCTTCTAGAAAGTCTCCTCTTTAGAACTTGGCAGGACTTCCCTTTTCCTTTGTTGGCTCAGTCTGTGCTATGCTATGTATTGGTTTGGCAGCACATATTGAATTTTACCTTATGACTTGGACAGAAAAGTTTAGCCTGGATATGCTGCATATTGATATGATTTATAGAACATAGACCAGATGAACTCAGACAGCCCCCAAGGTGTGTAAATAATAGTAAATAGAGAGATTTGCAAATTATGGTCCAAAATTCTGCTGTGGTAAGCTATATATATTTTATTCTTTAAATAAAAAACAAACTATTGAAGTGTCAGCAGCAACATGGAAAGTTCCATATTTAAAAACTAAAATGGACAAAGCCCAAATATAAAAACCAGATTCTCTGATCCTGAGTCCAGGAAATGGATGCCTGCATATTTAGCTCCCTGGTATTTAATATGTGCTACTTTACTTAAACTGATCTTCTAAAGGGGGTAAAACGTAGCATTGCTTCTTCTTTGTACAACTAACACATTTAATAATAGTAAGGATAATAGTAATAATTACGGATAGCAAGCCATGCTTTCTACATTATTCTCACATATGCTCTCTTATTTGATCCTTCCAAAAGCACTGTTATATACAGTGACAGAAAAGGAAACAAAGGCGCAGATGAGGAAACAAAGGCATTCCCAGGAGAGTCACCAGAGACCCTGTCACACAACTTGCAGTCTGGGTTCTTTTCCCTGTCTCGCACTCTCATGAGTGTGTTGCTATTGAAACCTCTATCTTGTGCTTCTATAGAGCTAGAAAGCCCGGAAGACCTAGACAAAGATAAATGGAATCATTAGCCTCCAGTCTAGATTCTAATGTACTTTGTCATACTTTTCACTTGAGACTGATGTAATATTGTGCCACGAAATGGGAAATCTAGCAAGTAGAAAATAGAGTTTGAATATTTTTTGGAAGAAATTTTCCACTACAGAAAAAGAGAACAGCTACAGTTAGTGAATATAAACAACAATTACCCACCTGGCTATTTATCTATATCCATCTAGGAGTAGATAACTACCTTCATATGTGAAATATATCACTTCAAATCAACACTTGGCCATGATACCTAAAATTGTCCCCAAAGTACATTAGAATGCAGCTAAAGAAAGCAAAGCATAACAGAAAGAGAAGAGAAACAAAAAGACTTTCCTTTTATAATGAATTTACTTGTCCAGAGTTCTGAGCTCCTGAGTGAAGCAGAAATTCCTCATTCATAAGAAATCACAGACATCAGCTTGGGAGGTTGACTGCTATTTCCTCCAATAAAGTTTGCTCACTATTTCTCTCTTTCTCTTTTTCACTCTCTCTCTCTCTCTCTAACTCTCTCTTGTACATGCTTTTGTAGAATTTCAGGAACAGCTTTTTATCTGGAGAAAATGGCTGCCTGAAAGAGTTACAGAATATAATAAAAGCTTTACCCCAAAGCTTCTATGCATTCCAAAAGCTTGCACTCGGATAATAGAAACATTTAGCCTCAGGTGACTGAGAACACTTACTGTTGGTTGCATAACGTATGGCGGATGAGGCATCCATGAAGTGCTCTGGACCTATGCATCAAACAGCATTTATTAGCACAAGGCAATCACAGAAGAACTTGGTTCTTGTGTTCAGTGGAGTCACACTAGGTCATAAGAAAGTGGAGTCCATCTGACTTTACAGCTAATTAGTGCTCAAAACCAAGGATAGAAAGGGAATTCTTGGACTTGATTAATTTGGTCCCTGAAACATGGTAAAATGTAAAGCAACTTCTCATTTCACTGGAGCTGGCTTCAGTGCTCACACAGATCAAGCTAAGTCTTGGAACATATCTTAAGGTTGATGTTGAAGACTAAAGTCTTAGAAGGCCTCAGAGACCATTTGGAGGTCAACTCTCAGGGGATGCCCTGGAAAGTAATAAAGGAAGCAAGAGTCGACTGCTAAGACTTCCTCTTTTTCTGTCACCAGTTATAACTTCAAATGCTCAAGTGATCTCATCTTAGAAATATGTCCAAGTGGTAAAAGTTATGGTAAGAGCTAAAGAGATAAACCAGAAATTTGGGAGAGTGATTTGGGTTAAACCCAAGTTAAGCAAGTTTGCAATTTGTTTTCCTCTGTTGGTAATTGGTACAACAAATACAAATGAGTATTTGAGCCAGCCAACTGTTCTTATATGTACCATGTGTCAGCCAAATGAGAAAGTCAGCCTGTATAAGCTGAATGTCACATAGAGAACCCTGAAGATTTTGTTTTTCAATATACTCACATCAACAAAATTGCCAATACACTTTGGATTAAAAAAAAATAATGGTGAAAGGAGAGAATCAACAACATAGGAAATTGCTCTAATCCCTTTTTGAGAAAAGGGAGCTGGAGTTAAATTCCACTTATGAGCCCTCCCAAGTAAACTCACTTTTCTGTGGATATTTTATTCACGTCACCAAAGTGCTCTACACTGTGGCTCAATGGGTGGTCTTGGCTCAAACAGCGGCCAAGATTAGGAAAAAAAGGAAACACACACACACACACACACACACACACACACACACACACACACACAGACACACTACAACCAGACAGGCTTGTGGGAAGTACAAAAACTGGACAGCACCTGCACGTATATCCTCAAGGGTCCCAAGGAAAGGCAATTAAGAAATCAGCCATTTCGAGACCCTCTAATGCAATTCAAACAAAAGTCTATTCTGTTTGCCCAAGGATATATTCAAGAGTCTGAGTGCAGAAAAAGAATGAAAATGATCTGCTTCGGGGGGACTCAGTTAAGGAAAAATGCATATAGTCTCGAGTCTGATGCTCTGACAGCTGGGACATCCTGAAATGTAGTGACAGAATAAGGCGAAACTTCGCTGAATTAGTAGCAGTCAGCAACATTACAGTTTTACTCATTGTAAAACATCCCCCCCAACGATCTGCAAAATATAGAGAAGCACATGCACGCACACACTTTCACTCTCTCTTTCTCTCTCTCCAAACTTTTAAAAAATGACACCAGATGTAGCATTTATAGGCATTTTCTAATTAGAATTGAAAGAATTGTTTAAAGAACAATATTAGGTAGATAACAGCAGGGAGTAATATCACATGTCTGATAACTCAAAGGAATAAAATTAGAAATATTTGGGTTTTTTTTGAGGAAGAAGTGTGACTACTTCAATCCACCTGTGTACTTGGAACTAACTGGTTACATCTGGTTTAGGACACACATGGAGGCTCAGATTTTCCAGCATCTCAACATGTGGAACCCCTGAGGTCTCTTTGGTTCTCTGGAACTGAGAATGAAGTAAGAACAACTTTTTACCACTTTGGTAATCTTCTCTATTTCTTGGGAAGTATGATTTAACATCTGTCTTTGTAGCTTTACCAGGGCGACCATGACAAAATGAGATGACAATGATGAACTATCCTGGCGTGAGGGAAGGAACTGCTAGAAATGTGCTTTTAGAAAGGACACAATAGGGAATGTGAACGACCAAAATAACACACAACAAAAAATAATTTTCCAGTGGCAAGAGAGCTGTATTAACGTTGGTTGGAAAGTAGCACCATCATGAAAACTCAGCGGGAAGAATGAAAAGCATAGTGAATCTTATTATTCGGTAATTGATGCAAACAGGCCGTTGAAAGTATAGGCTGATTGATAACTTCAGCATTATTACATTAAGATGTGATTCAAGTATATGAGGAAAATTTTTCTTTTAATTCTACTGTGTCCTTTTTGCCTCTAAATAGTGTATTACTGGCAAGGAAAGATCTCTCCTGAGGTGCAGGTAAATTGGACATACCTGGTATGTGGAGACAGGGGAAGCAGCAATGAATGGCGTGATAGATGTCTGTGGAATCATGCGGTTGGTTGCAATACTGTACGGTGAAGAATAAAATCTGCAAACAGAAAACAAAAAAAAGAAGATTCATGAAGCTGCTGCATGCCTGGCCGCTAATCAAACGCTACCAAGCACCTCTGGGAAAGACAGATTTCTACCTGCATGTTTTTCCACCAACTGTTAACAGGAGCATCCAGGAGATTTACAGTATCTGATTCCACTAAAAAAAATAAATTGTCCTGAACAAAATGACAATGATGAGTCATCTTATAAAATTAGCCACCCAAAATCTCTCTTATGCCAAGTGAATGAGTCTTTAACCAACAGAAAAAGAAAAGCCATGGGCATTTTTTTGTTTTTAAAGAGCAATGTCATTTGAAAGCTCTTTGAAAGAAAGGCAAAATGAAAACATCAAGCTGTATAAAGGTGGACAATGTTACCCACACAGGAATTGCATCCACCCATTCAAGAAATAAGGAACAGTTTCTACAAAGTTCTGGATATTCTGTTCTAGGCATGGGCCCATGTCCTCATGCAGAAGATATTTTCTCCATGAAAAGAGAAGAAAGAGTACAATTTTTGTTTAGGTTGGAATAGGAATGTTTTCTTGATTTAATCAAGGCACTGGTGGAGATATTAGATCTCTATGATATGTTCCTGTAGACTTCGTGAAAAGCACTGAAGTTTCTAGTCACCCAGAGACCTTAATTGAGCAGTTATGAAATGATACCTGGCGGTATCAGGAATTCACAAATCAGAAGACGGATGGATGATCCTTCTGGAGATCTATTAAAGGGTAGGTTCTGGATATGAAAATAGTGGCATGCCCATCTCTGCTCAGAGTATACTGTAGAGTCTATAAATTACCTAATGTTCAGATTCTTCAGATGAATTTTAAATCGTGTATTCTGCTTCACGTTTCACTGATAAGTGAAAGGCTAGAGTGGCCAGCCACAAAATGAATGAAACCAGATTGCTTGAGACGGAATATGTAAGCGATGTGAAGATAAATTGGAAAAATGCCTATCAGGAATAATGGTATCATTATTTTACTTTTCTGTACGTTCAGTGAAACTTAATTACTCAGTTCATTTTTTAATAGCATGACTGAATTAGAATTTGGGGGGCAAAGTCTTCATCAAGCCTCACGGGTCACTGATATTTTGAGCTGAGAATTTCATGGGTTACTTTTCTAAGAAAGCCTTCCATAAGACTCTCATTGAATGTAGAAGAGCTAGAATTTAAGGTTTGCAGGATTCAAGGAGTAAATTATTCAATTTTAGGTAACTGTAAGTCTTCAAGCAGGGATTATGGAATTATAGTACTAAATTTACTTTATCTCCTAGCAAGGATTTTATAAGGGCATACTCTTTTGATTAAAAAATGTATAGATGAAAAAATTACCCCATTGTACAGTACACCCTTATCATCCATATACACTGGACCCCTAAGTTTATAGGTGTGAAGTTTAAGAAAAAGATATTGACTATACCTCTATTAGAATGGAAAAAAAAAAGATGATACTAAGTTAAAAAGAAAAACAATACTAAGTGCTGACAAGGATGCAGAAAAAGTAGAACGCTCATTGCTGATGGGAAAGCAAAACAGTATGCCATTTTGGAAAACAGCTTGGCAGTTTCTTATGAAGATATATATATATATCTCCCAGCAATCCCACTCCTTGGTACCAACTAAAGATAAATAAGAACTTTTGCTACACAAAAACCTTAATGCAAATGTTTATAGCAGCTTTATTCTTACTTGCTCCAAACTGGAAACAACCCAAATATCCTTTAACTGAATCCATAAACAAACTGTGGTATATCCACACAATGGAACACTACTTAGCAATAAAAAGGAAATAATTACTGATACATTCAACATGATGAATCTCAAGTAAATTATGCTACATAAGAGAAGTCTGATTCAGAGGGCTATCCACTACGTAATTTCATTGTATTGCAATACGGAAAAGGCAAAGCTATAGTGGGATCGGGGAAAGGGCTGATTCGAAAGGAGCATGGGGAAATTTGGGGAGGGGCTGTAGCTACTTTATATCTTGATTGCTGTGGCAGTTGCATGCTTGTGCCTGTTCTTCAGAATCACAGAATTGTACCCTAAGAAGAGTGAATATACTCTATGTAAATTATACCTAATAAATTTGACTTTAAGGAAAAAAAGACAATTACTGTGTAAGAAAGCTTTCATCCTGCCACTTTGAAAAATTATTGAACATTTACTACGTGTAGACCAAAGACTCTAAAACATCCTTTAGAGTTTCTCTATTCATTCACTTGAATTGTAGCTTATTCTTACACTAATCAGCCTAAAACCCTCCAAAGGCTTTCTATTTCAGGGAGAACAAAATTTGAATTCCTCATACTGGCCAGGGCATTCAGGTAACTTTCTAGCTCTCTGATGTGTTTTTTTCCTACCCCTCTTCCCATTGTCAGCTAGGATGAAACCACACTTACTCTCTTCTGTGCCATGATCTCGTCATTCTCACTCCCATCTGTCCACTCAACTTGCAATTCTCTCTACCTAGAATGTTCACTTCTCCAAATTTTATAAGGTTGCCTCTTTCTCATTTTTGGTCTTGCTCAACTGTCCGTGTTTCAGAGAGGCCTGTATCTCAATTGCCATCTGCCATCTCTTCCCCAATTGCTCTTAAACCCCATATCCTCATTTATTTTTTATTGTTCTTATCACTATCTGAAGTAGTAATTTAAAAAAAAAATTCCCTATGTATGCTATGGAACGTATGTTTGTGTCCCCCAAAATTCATATGTTGAAGTCCTAACTCCTGCCCCTAGTGTGGTTGTATTTGGCGATGGGGCCTCTAGGGAAGCAATTAAGGTTGAATGAGACCATAAGGACAGGGCCTTGATAGGATAGAATTAGTGTCCTTAAAAAAAGAGATGCCAGAAAACTCACTCTGGTTCTCTCTCCCCACACATACACACACTGAGGCAAGACCATGTGAAGGCAAAGCAAGACTACAGCCATCTGCAAGCCAGGAACACAGCCATCACCAAAATTGGCCAAAACCTTGATATGGAATTTCTAGTGTTCAGAACTGTGAGGAGATAAATTTCTGCGGTTTAAGTCACTAAGTCAATGGGTCTTTGTCATAGCACCCCAAATCGACAAACACAATGTATTTATTGATTACTTCTCATTCTAGAAGGTCAGCTCCAAAAGGGTTGAGGACATATCAGCCTTGTTGCCTAGAACAGAGCCTATAACTACATGTCGAATAAATGAATGAATGCAAAACAGCTTAGGGAATTCAGTGGTGATTATAGTACAGGATGGTCAGTGCCAAGATGACGGGAGAATGGAAGATGGGTCCCTGAAACGGGTAGGAAATCAAGAGACACGAGCCCTGAGATGGACCTACATCACATATTTGTAAATGCTCAATGGAAGCTTAACTAATAGCTGCTTTCTGAGCATGAAAGGACATTAGGAACTACAGAACACAGTCCTTTCCTATGAAAATAATTGTTGGCATTTAAAAATTCCCTTTATGTCTTATCTTTGACAGATGTGATTTATGAGGCAGTGAACAGAAAGACTTATTTGGGGCTCACAGTGACATGAGAGGCACCCAAGACCACTCAACAAACAGTCCTTCTCAGACATCATGCAGTGGTTTAACTTCTGGTAGAAACCCAGATTCAGCCTCTTATACAGACAGAGCAAATTGCACATCACATTTTAGTGTGGCTGATCTGTTTTGTAAAATGTACCAATTGGAGTATTAAAAATGAAAGCAATAAAGATTGGATTGACAGAGTTTACAGGAAATTCTACGGGGAAAACAGAGAGCAGAAACATAAAGAAAACAGCCAAGTAAACTGATACTAGCAAAGAGAACCCTTGGGGGAAAATTTAATGCATTTTTGGTCTATCTTCTCTAATCCTATCCATCAAACAAGAATTATATTTCATACTTACCAGCAAGTTCCAATACTGCCACTCAAGTCTGAGTCATTTAGAACGAAAAATGTACTGAGAAGAATGGACTCAGTGCAGTGCCTTGATCCCCTAATTCTGGTATTCTGAAATAAGCTCTTCTCAAGTCCAAACATAAACCAGATGAATTTACAGGAAAGCGTTGCTTAAACCATGACAAGAGAGGCTACTATTGCATCTGAGGCTTCCAGGTACCATATCTAAAGAAAATACACAGGGCCATACTCCAAAGAAAGAACTGCAAAATGTGTTTCCCAATCTTGTAGCTTTTTCTCAGTCCCTGCCATGTGTCCATCATGGGTTTGAAAACACTTCCACACAGGCATCATGTTAAAAAAAAAAAATCAGAACATCCAAATAAATACTCCAAGCAGAGGTGTCATGTTATTGTGGAACAGAAAAGAGAAAATTGATGGGACTTTTTAGCCATAACAACAAAATAAGGTAATTCTAAACATGTGTTTGTACTTGGTAACATACATATTATGCTTTGCAAATGCTGTTACAGAAAATGGGGAATGAATTATTTAATAAACTATTTTCCTGGGAATAGTTTTGCTCTCTTAAGAGTTATTTCTTTGCCAAGATTTACATAGCATTATATATATACCAGGTGCCCTTTTTATCCTTAGCCCTTAGCCCAGTGGTTCTAAGCCACATGTGATTTTCCCCCCACCCCCCCAGCAGACATTTGGCAATGTCTGGGGACATTTTTGTTTGTTTGTATTTTTGTAGGGAAAAAGGAATTTTGTTATATTGCCCAGGCTGGTCTCAAACTCCTGGCCTCAAGTGATCCTATTGCCTTTACCTCTCAAAATGTTGGCATTACAGGCATGAGACAGACACATGCCCAACCTGGAGACATTTGTAGTTGTCACAACTGTGGGAGGAAGGGGAAGAAGGGGAACTACTGGCATCTAGTGGGTAAATGTCTGGGATACTGCTAGACATGCTACAATGCATAGGACAATTCCCACAACAAAAATTATCTGGGCCTAAAATGTTAATAATATGGAGATTGAGAAACCTTGCCTTAAGCATATGGGCTAGTTACCTCTGCAAAAGTTTCTTTCACACGAAAGAAATACCAAATGCCAAAGTGGCTAAGAGGAGTTAACTAAATATGATCTATAGAACGCTAATCTGGTCTTAGAAAAATTTAAAGGAATGCAAGGAATTACTTGGTTCTCTAGCCCTGTAGAAGTCCAGAAAATGCAAGTCTAGGTCACTAATAGGACATTATTTTGCCTGCAGAAAACTCATCTTCAGGGATTTGGCAGTCAGTGGTAATATGGTGAAATCTTATTTCACTGACAATAAAAATAACATGAATATATCAATAACCCCAGGGTAGAATGTTTTTTACTGTAGAAAAAACATATAAAATCCTATTTGCACACTGAAATCAACAGCACTGGCTTATGTTTCATGTCCACAGGCAATAGTGTTAGAGTTGGAAACATGAATACCATCCTCAGGGTAATACAATAGCACAAGATTAATAAGTTATTGTTCATTTTTATTGCAATACCAACATATCCTTCACATTAGATTCCTTTCCTAGTGTAATAAGGTAAGGCTTCTATATCACTTAATATCAAATGCCCATATAAAACAGCTGGCAAACCAATGCTATAGAAAACATTCTTATTCAAATTTCCCCCAAGAATACATTTTATTCAAATAAAACAATCCAAGAGGCTTTTACACAGCAGCTTTCTGTGAAAAGGGCACAGGAAAAATGAGATTTTGAATATGAGAGGGATTATTCCTCATCTCCAATCCTCGTATTTGAAAGGGATGGAATTTTATATCGGACTGCTAAAGAAGCAGTAGGGCATTAGTAAAAACAAATTATAGAATTTTGCTGAATAGCTCCAGAAGAAGAATGGGTGTTTTTATTCCCGTAAGTTAGCCTATAGTAAAATGCACGAAGGTTTTTACTTTTCAGTTGCGACAGACATTTCTTCACTCTAACCTTCAAAGCCTTAGATAGAAGTGACATTGAACTAATTATTTTAAAGTGATAATTTGCATAGATTCAGGCAGATGACAGAACTGATACTTTCTACTGCCCAAATGCAAACAGCACAGATACACCATGGTCTAGTTACAAAATGTTTGTTCCTCATTAGCTAACAATCAAGCTAAATTTGGGAGTCTTTATTTCAGTTTCATGTTTTTGTATTAATGTGGAGGTTATGGAATTCAGAACATTTAACTGTTTATGCAATTTGAGCTACTAGCTACAATGCGGATACATATTTGCTTATGATACTCAGAATGCCCTATGGCTTAGTATATACTTACAGGATACCATAAGATCATAAAATATGCCCTTTAGCTAGGATGTGGCATCTTTCCAAGAGGAAAAGCTCATGTTAGAGCACTATCAAGAAGCCTTTCAAATTCCTCCTTAGAACACAATTGCCTTTCCTCTGTGGTCCTAAGGAATTAATTTTCTTTATTTTTCTTTATGAAAAAATATAAAAAGGTAAACAATGAAAGATTAATTTCCTTCTTGTCCCTATTTCCCAGTACTCCACTGGCCTTCTCCAGATACCCACTTTCAGTTTTCCCTGTGCACTCTTTAAGAAATACTTTATACACATGAAAGTGAATATATACATAAATCTTGTAGTACTTTGTGCTTCTATGGCAATAGTATTAATATTTGCATTCTATCTCATATTAGAATCATATACATGTCCATTGTCCTTAACAGGATATAAAATTTTCATTTTCAAATTTTATCACCAAAATGATTTTCAACAGTACAATAAATAGATGCCTAAAAAAAAGTTTGTTGAACTCAACTGCCTCAGCATTAATGTTTAACAAAATTAACTGGATTGGAATAAGTTGCAAATATATCTTTGGATACCAGTTTTTATATGTAAAATGTGACCAGCCTCATCCCTACAGTAATGAATATTTGTCTCTCTGTTAGGTTACTTATCTCTGAGTTAGTTTTGGCTGCTAGATGGAATACAGCAATGCAAACAGGGAATAACACACTCTATTCTGGACAATGATGTTAGTTTCATTGCTATGCTGAGTAATCTATCTAAATCTATCTAAATCAGCTTCCATACCTGTAAAAGGCATGTGCCAATGTTAACCCAAGGGACAGTATATTGAGAAAATATTTGTGGTTGACATCTTATATGCATAGAAATAGTTGTTCTACTAGTGATCTGCTATTAGGTTGTTACCATATAAAGTAATAAAAGCAAAGATAAGCAAAACATTCTTAAAATAATCTCTATGAAGAAATAACAAATGAATAAGATTACTTAGCTACAAACTTCCTATTTCTTTGAATTTCACTATGTAAAATTTCTATCTTCTTGTCATCAACAATACAATAGATAGTTCAAGGCTTCCAAAGTTCCAATCTTAACTCAGGACCTGAGAAACTGACAGGCAGTTTGACTGCTTTAGGTGAAACTAGAGGTTGTATTTAAAAGAATCTGGTTAAGGTGTTCCATGGGGATCGACTGGGTTCATGGCTGAGAAAGGAAATAATTTCCCTGCTGTCAACTAGCTAAAGCCAGGCCGATGTCATCAGTCACATTTTCCTAATTCTGATTTGGCATTTACAATATTGAGCTAAACAGTCTATAAAAATGAATGAGATATGGCGCCTGCCTTCATTGAGTTAATAGCCCAGCAGGAAAAATGCATATGAGTGTCACTAACTACATGATAAAAAGACTAATTGTCAAATGTATCATGGAAAGACCAAATATAGTGCAACAATAACACCAATATTTACACTGATGATTGCATTGTACCATATCAGATTCCATTAATATTTATAAAGTCTTATGAAAAGATACTAATATTATCACCTCCATTTCACAGAGGAGGAAACTAAAGCACAGACAACGTGTCCATGGTCACACATTTGGTAAATGACAGAATTTGGGTGTGCATCTTGTTGTGCAGACTTGTTCTGAAGTTTGCATTCTTCATCATTGCTTACGTTGTTTCTCTTTTGACTAATTGTGTAACTAGACCTGCCTCGTATGATTTAATGATGTTCTTGAAATGAGAACAGTAGTTTTAAAAAGTATGTGGGGAAGGATTAGGTATGGCCATGTCTGAACTGAGGAAGAGAGAATTCCATGTGTAACAAAACACAGAGGTACAAAGCAGCATGGGATGCTCTGAGAATCACACACAGTCCAGCTCAGCTGCAGTAACCAAATCATGGAATTTTATTTTTTGTGCCATTTGGGGGAGTTTGAATTTCACTCTGTAGTTAGTATAAGGCCACTTAATATTTTAAACCATGTAGGTAGGTTATTTCTATGATTATAGTTGGTTAAAAATGTCTCACAAAGAAATATGAAAATGGTGTGGAAGGGAGTTACATTAAAGGCAGGTACAAAGCAGCTTAGTACGGGTAGCTACTGGTGGTCGAATAAACTCAATCAGTGGCAGAGATGAAGGACTGGACTGAAGATATATTTCAGGTATAGACTGAACAAATCTTATTGATCAGTTTGATTGGGAAGAATGTAGGAGAAGAAAGAGCCCAGAGAACTGGAATTGACAGCCTAAATTGCTTTAGAGCTGCAGTCCCCAACCTTTCTGGCACCAAGGACGGGTTTCACGGAAGACAATTTATCCACGGACTTCGGGGGGCAGGAGTGGGCAATAGTTTTGGGATGATTCAAATGCATTACATTTATTGTGCAGTCAAACCTCTCCGCTAATGATAATCTGTATTTTCAGCTGCTCCCCAGCACTAGCATCACCGCCTCAGCTCCACCTCAGATCATTAGGCATCAGATTCTCATAAGGGGCATGCAACCTAGATCCCTCGCATGCGCAATTTACAGTCAGGTGCACGCCCCTATGAGAATCTAATGCTGTCACTGATCTGATGGCAGGCGGAGTTCAGGAGGTGATGTGAGCGATGGGAAGCAGCTGTAAACACAGACGAAGCTTCACTTGCTCGCGTGCCGCTCACCTCCTGCTAACAGGCCATGGACCTGTAGTGGTCTGCAGCCCAGGGGCTGGGGACCGCAGCTTTAGGGTGACTTTTAAACAAAGCAAAAAATAATTGGATATGTAGGTTTTTTTGTTTAAATTTGTGCGGTTTGTATTATGAAGTGTTAATGAGGATAATGATCTACACTGGGACAAAGACATGTGGTAGCAATACCTAATAAGCAGTTAGAAGCATAGATGATAGGTCTCTGCAGCCAGTTATAGATTTGAATTTGGGAGTCGTCAGTTCCTGAAAGGAAGAGGAGTGTGTGACATCAACTAGAAAGAAGAAACAGTGAGAATAAACTAGATCCTGAGAAAGATTAGTGAAAGTGCCTAGAAGGGGACTCAGAAGAGACTGAGCAGTTAGAGTGGGGAGCAAGAAGGAACAGCAAAGAATGAAGGTGTGGGATCCGGGGGACAAGAAAGTTTCAAAAAGGTATAAATGGTAACAAAAGAAAAGTCAAATGGGAGCAAAGTTTCAAATAGTATGAGAACTAGAAGTGTCAGTTACAACTGGTCAATTTGGAGGTCATCGAGGAGATCAGCAAGGAAAATTCCAGTTAGTTTTAGACTAAAATTTCTACCTGAAGAGACTAAATTGGAGAAGCATAAGGGAAGACAGTTTGTATAGAAAACTGAAGATATTTACCAGTGAAGAGAAGGCTAACACAGCGCGGTTGCTAGGAGTAATGCTGTTGGCAGGAAAGGACTGTTCTGTTTCTACCCTCTTCGTAGGTGGGAAAGACTGGCGTATATGCACAGGCTGAAAGGAATGCTCAGTAGACAGAGAAGTACGGAAAAGAGGGACTTTAGAAGGACTGATGGTACCATTAGCAGAAAGACACAGAAATGAAGTGAGGGAATATGATAAACTAAATTTCCGTGGAATATAGTTCTTTATTATATGAGATAATATGATATGATATGATATAATATGATATGATATAATATAATAATATAATATAATATAATATAATATGAGAGTAGATAAAATCAAGAATTTGGGTAACCTTAGCTTCTCAAATTTGTTTCCTGAGGAAAATATTCATTGTTGTAAAGATCTAAGTGGGCAGAGGCAGAGGGTGAACCACTTTTACAGCTGTTCAAATAGTTCAAAGGATACAATGTCACATTGTTAATATAAGGTATAGATAAAGACATAACATATTTCAGAGGATTTAAGGTTGACAGTTGTACCTGCAGCAATCTCAGTATAGTCTACAGGTGGTGACTTGAAATCTTCAGAAGAAAGGAAAAATGTTCATTGTGTGCTAGACAATCCTCACTGCCTTGAACCTGGCACCACCCAAAGTTCACCTTTGGCTGCTCAGATTAGAAGCTGAAACCTCAAATATTTTTTTCTCTTTAGGCTTGTAATGAATAAGGACAAGTACTTGGGAAATTATGTTTTTAGATAATTTTACATTGTGCATTGGAGATTGATGCATAAGAAGGTATCACTCCCCGATTCTAGATCTATGTTGACAAATGACTCGTGATCATTTTTGTCTTAGTGAGTCTCATGAGTTAGGCATGTTTGAAATTGAGCATGTCATCTTCCCCCCACTTTTCCCCTTACCTTTCTGCTAATGGTACCACCAGTCCTTCCAGGATTAAAATTTCATAGTCACTTTTGTTTCTTTCTTCTGACATCAAATATAACATCCAGTCATACAATGTTGTCAGAGCTCTCAGCTCAAGACGTCACTTGTTCAAAGAAGTTTTAGCTAACTACCCAAGCAAGACTAGACTCTTTATAACACCCTGCAATTCACCACTGGATGCTTATTTTGTATAAATAATGAAAATTTTTAATGTCAATTTCTATTGCTACAATGTAGGAGAGCAAAGACTGGGCCTGTCTTATTCACCAGTATGTTCCCGATCTTTGATAGAGCCCTGAACATAGAATTGTTTGATGGCTATTTGCATAAATGAATAGTTCCTTCAGGTTGTCTCTCCTTTTGGTTCCCTTCTCCTATTCATTCATTGACCATTCTAGAACAAACTCTTACCCTTTCATAACTATTTTGATATCCTGTTAATGATGCTTTTTACTTAGAGGATCTTCCTGCTCCAATTTATTCTTCATTATTTATACTGTATCACTCTGTTGCCAAAAAAGAAAAAAAAAAAAACTCATAATGACTCTCCAGGCTTAGAAATTAAAAACCAAATCTTTAAACTTGCAAATCTGGCACCAACAAAACTTTCTAAACATACAAAGCTCCTTCACAAGAACCTTTCACCCTAGTAAAACTGGCTGACTTGCTCATCTCCACAAACTCCACTTATATTCGTACCAGTCCACTTTCTAAAAAAGCACATTTGCTGAAAATGGTGGCCACACCTGTAATCCTAGCACTTGGGGAGGCTGAGGTGGGAGGATTGCTTGAGGCCAAGAGTTTGAGACCAGCCTGAGCATGAGCGAGACCCTGTCTCTACAAAAAATAGAAAAATTAGCCAGGAGTCGTAGTGTGTGCCTGTAGCCCTAGCTACTCAGGAGACTGAGGCAGGAGGATCGCTTGAGCCCAGGAGTCTGAGGTTGCAAGTGAGCTATGATGATGCCACTGCATTCTAGCACCAGTGACAGAGTGAGACCCTGTCTCAATTAAAAAAAAAAAAAAAAAGGATCTTCCCCCATGTCTATTCTTGATAAACTAAGTGATCTTTGATTATCTATATCAAATCTCATTGCTTCCATATTGCCTTCCCTTTATCCTAGCTGGACAAAGACAGCAGGTTCCATTTAGAGTAAGAGCCTGGCATTTGACTTTCCCATCCCTACTTCTGCCTGGGTGGCCTTAATTTCTTATCTGTAAAATGGGAATGTTAGCATTCACCCAAGGGGATGTCAATGTAAATGAAATAACCTTTGTTATATATTTTCACAGGACTTTATGATTTTGCTTCAGAATCGACCAGCTTTAAAGTACATTGTGGGGGCAACTGAGCAAAGTTGCAAATAATCTGGATAATATTTTGAAGTTAGCACTAATTTCATTTTATGTGATAATGATATTGTCATCATATGACTAATGTCCTTATTTTTGAAGATGTAAGGATTTAGAAGTAAATATTATGATGTCTAAATTTTATTTTGATATGGTCCAACAAAAATATCTAATCTAAACTTTATGAATGCAAAAGCAATGTGTGCCTGGGCCATTGCTGCATCTCTAATCCCTGATATAGAGTTTTTAGTAACAAGGTACTTTTTATAAGTTGATGTGCATATGTGTGTGTGTAATAGGTATATACATATATACATAATACATAAGTACATGCATACACATGCATGTATGGAAAATATTGTGAAATATTCACGCTTGTTGAATCTAATTAGTGAGCATACAGGTAATCATTCAACTATTATTTCTATTTTCCTGCATATAAATTTTCAAAATAAGTTTCTAATTGTTATCACACATACTCATTTGACTCATAAACTATGTGCCCTTAAATTACAAATATAGAATATATTGTACATAGTGTGTGTTCAATAAATGTCATTTATTCCCTTACAGTACCTATTTTCTGTCACTGTCACTTAGCACATAATGCCTTATTTTTACCTTTTGAGTTAAATATTTTATCTCCAACTATATAATATGATTCTAGAGGACTTTCTTTCCCAAGTTTTTACTTCTTTCTATCCACCAGGTTTATAGGTCCTTGGAAATAAGTAAACGCTTATTAGATAAATGAAAGGATATCTTTAATTTTCACTCCTAGAGGGAAGTTTTAATCAACCAAAGGAGAAAGGACTAAACTCATACCCTAGTCCACCACTGATGTTCATTTTTTAATGGAAGAGTAAACTGGGAGCTTCTTGAGGGAAAAGACCTTATCTCAATGTTATTTTTTTAAATTGATAGAACATAGAATTATGCCTGGCAGACTCAGTGGATGTTTGTTGAATGACTAAATAAACAACTGCCTGAATGAAAAACTATAAGAATAAGAGATAGCTATTTAAACAATTTCAAGATCCTATAGATTTTCATTAGAGGCCATTGACCGAACAGCCAATGGAGTTTAATTCATTCTACCCCCTACACTGATCTTAAAGGAGGCCTTTATCGTAATTGATTCTTTAATGAGACTGAAAGACAGACAACTGAAAGCTATAGAGAAATCCAAAACAAAAGCTTGTGAAAGTAAAACCAACCAAAAAATAATTATTGTCATTTGCCAGAAAGCCAAAACAAAGAAAAGAGATTAGGGAAGTTCCAACCAAGGATATTCAGAATTCACAGAATTTTAGAGAGGCCAGACCATGTAGTTTAACAGTCTTATTTTTCAGAGGATAAATTGTGAGCTATATGATCTGTTCTAAGTAAGAGCCTACAAATTTGCAGATGCTTATTAAAATGAAGAATGAAGGTACAATCATTTGAGTTCCTGACTTGGCTTCCGTCTATTACAATTTCCCTGATCACCAGAAGGAAAGACTAAACACATTATTCATGTAGAAATAGACTTGGGCACACACTAAACATTATTGAAAGATAAACTCCAGAATTATTAGCAGGGCAACATACTTGTCCTCGGGACACACAGATAATTCTCCCAGCCTAGTTTTATCTATATTCCAGAGAGAGAGAGAGAGAAGAGGGTTTAATGTGGGCTGAGGCATTGTGAGACTAGGAGATCAGACTCACGGGAAGAAAAAAATTACGATGATGAGAAATGTTTGGTTTAAAGTTTGTGTTCAAAGATGTAAAACAAAAGCAAACAGATTTGAACATCTTTCTTTGTCACTGATTCAGAGCTCAAAGGTGTCTTAACAATTAAAATAGAGAGAACGTGGTCTACTTACCCATTCTGTATGGCGGCTGTGGGGTCATAGGTCAGAGCCATGCCAGCCTGTACACAGAGGGGGAGAAGGAATAAAACAGATATTAACATTTTTATTGTGGTGCCCGAAACATTGAGTACACATGAAGACTTTTATCTGTACTTTCCACAATTTAAGTTTATTTTCTTCTGTATATTTCTCCCCTCTTACTGCCAAGACTAGCTTTTTTACTACACACAAACCAGAATCCACCAGTGAGTTGGGAGTATATATTATATAGTCAGACAAAACAAGGAACAATCCAGCTTGGATGATTTCCATTTTTACTTCATAAACCATCCTCTGTCTAATCTGGTATTCTTATAATCTCTCACTATCGTCCAGAGCACCTATTATACATCTCAAGGCATGGAAAAAAAGTGAGAATGAGTCCCGTAGTCAGGATAAAAATAAAAGCTACTTAAAATGCATTCAACCTTATGGAATAAAACATTAAGAAATATTTATTTTAAAATAGATCCTATGCCTCAGGGGTGTGTAGGTAATGAGTCACACAGAGCTTGTTCGATACCTCGCTAGTACCTTTCCTACTAAAAGTGGTAGAAAGAGGAGGTCATTTACATATGATGGAAATTCTAGGCCACATGGCTAATAAGGAGGTAGCTGTGTTTTGTTTCAAAGAATAAAACCATCTCTGAAAAACTACACTTCTATAACTGGCAGTAGTTTCAGAAAAATATATATATATATAAACTTTCTGATTGCTGATTCACAGCCTAACTCACCCCTTCATATACATCATCATGTTTGCTCCTCACAACAACCCTATGAGGTAGGCAGGAGAAATATTTTCTCCTTTCTATATATGAAGACACTGAAGCTTGGAAAGGTCAGGTGACTTGCTACAAGTCACATTTGGAGGCAGAACCAGATTTCACCCCAAGTCTTCTGATATGGACTCCTTTCCACTCCTCTGCCATAATATTGGCCTAAGATTTAAATGAGACCTGAGTACCATCTGTAATAATATGGGGGCGGTTCTCTGTGCCCATATGGACACACATCCTTTGTTTACTGGGATTGTCTGCATGGTTATCAATTATAAATAGGAACAAAATGGACAATGTAAATTAAAACTGCCCGGGTTGTCTCTAGGCTAGATTGTTTTTCTTTTTCAAATTTGAAAGTGAATTAAAACAACAATAATTTCCTGGCTTTGACAGTGTACTGTAGTTACATAAAATGTAACCACTGGGAGAAACTAAGTAAAAGGTACACAGGACCTCCCTGTACATTTCTCTTGCAACTTCCTGTGAAACTCTAATCACTTCAAAATAAAAATTAGGAAAAAAAAAAGTGAGTGAGCTTTGAAGACTTTTGTAGACGGTAAGATAAACATTTTAAAGGGAAAAAAAGCCTTCATGTATTTCTTTTTTCTTTTTCCAACGTGACTGAAGGTAGTTTTCTTTTGGGCTTGTTGAATTCCTGGGATTTAGCATATAACTGAAATGAAAATTCTCCAGCTTCTTAATACAGAGCATTACATACAGTGTGTCCTGCTGCATTCAAGCTTAGATTGCATGCGTTATTTCCTCTAAATAATAATGTTTAAATTATCATGAAGATTGATATGAGGAACAAAAGCACAGGGCCATATATGAATGGGATTGCTATAAAGGAAGCATACATAAATTGCAATGGAGTTTGCAAACAAAATTTAGATGACTGCCAGAAGGCAAAAGAGTTGTAGCGAGAATACATGTTTAATGATAATTACATGACTTCTTTAAATTTAATGATCTCACTCATTAAAAAAATATACAACTGATAATACGACAATCTGGGAAATGAAAACAGAATAAAATGGCAGAAATGAAGAAAGGTTTTTATTTGTGCCCTTGGGACAAGCAAAAAGGTAGCAGTGTCCGCATGAATACAGATCCTGAGTCTAACTTCTTCCCAGGGTTGGGGCCTCTTTTATTTTTATTTTTTTTATTTATTTCAGGATATCATGGGGGTACAAATATTCTGGTTACATGTTATGACTTTGCCACACCCAAGCCATGATTTGAGGCGAGCCCTTTCCCCCTACAACCCTCACTGCATCCATTAGTTGTGAGTTTCCCCACCCCCAACCCCCTAACCCTCAATGAATAAAATTATTCCTGTGTGAGCACCTTAGTGTTGATCAGTTTGTGCCAGTTCGATGGCCAGTACATGTGGTGCTTATTCTTCCATCCTTGTGATACCTCACTTCAGAGGATGGGCTCAAGCTCTATCCAGGAAAATATAAGGGATGGGGCCTCTGCCACATGCTAGTGGCAGGCAGGCCCCAGACTGAGCAGGCCTCTGAATGGAGCTGTCAAGCTCTAAACTGAAACTCCATGGTCCTATAATGGAGAGGGCAGCTGTAAAAACTGTCCATTTGGGGTGAGATTTCCCTCTTAGGAACACCAAACTTCTCTCCCCTAATTGATCCAAGATGCCACACTGGAGGCAGAGTGAAAAAAGTGGGCTGTACATTCAATAGAGTTATTGTTAGTTCATGAGAGATTTAGGATGATAGTCATATTTTCATCCTTCTAATTATCCCAAATTGTTTAAATCCTGGGACTTACAGGAAGCCTTCTCTAGTAAACCCCACATTTATTCATTTTCCTGTACTTATTTTCCTATAGTGCTCAGAGACAGACCAGTGCTATATAGCCCTTCTTGAATTATAAACTATCTTGAACATTCTCTTTTTATGCCATGTTTATTGGTTCTGACAACTTTAGGTAAGAATTTCTTTTTCTCTCATTTTACTTGAATTCCTCGTGGATTCAAGTTAACCAGTCAGTTCTTGCTAAGACTATGGTAAATACCAGTAGACTCTATCTCTTTGTCCAATAATATTTGTTAACCAGAAAACCTAAATTGGCCAGGCATGGTGGCCTGTAATCCTAGCACTCTGAGAGGCTGAGGGGAGAGGATCGCTTGAGATCAGGAGTTCAAGACGAGCCTGAGCAAAAGTGAAACCCAATCTCTACTAAAAATAGAAAAAACAGCTGACTATGGTAGCGAGCACCTGTAGTCCCAGCTGCTTGCAAGTCTGAGGCAGATGGATTGGCTGAGCCCAGGAGTTTGAGGTTGCTGTGAGCTAGGCTGATGTCACGGCACTCTAGCCTGGGTAACAGAGTGAGACTCTGTCTCAAAAAAAAAAACAAAAAAACTCCCTAAATTTAACTCTTTCTCCAACTTTAACCCCCATGCTATCTTT
Organism: Lepilemur ruficaudatus; assembly: GCA_963574885.1. Lineage (NCBI taxonomy): Eukaryota > Metazoa > Chordata > Mammalia > Primates > Lepilemuridae > Lepilemur > Lepilemur ruficaudatus. Next base: position 25,235 of record CAUYRT010016673.1, read on the forward strand.
CAGAAGATGGAAAAGAACTGAGTAGATGTCAATATGTTATAGTGGAAAGCATTTATGTTTTGGAGTCAGACAGGCCAAAGTCCTAGCTTTGTTACTTTCCAGCAGTGTGACTTTGGGCAAATTATTTAACCTATTTGAGCCTCAGTTTCCTCAGCTGTTAAATGGTATAATAATACCTACCTCATCAGATTGTTGTGAAATTTAAAAGAGATTATGTTTGTAAAGCGCCCAGCACAGTGCCTGGAGACAAGACACATACATAAACATTATAATACAAAGCAAGATGTGTCAGGTGCCATATGAGTGGTATGGACGAGGTGCAGAGGAAAGAGGCTGGGGGTAATCAGATAAGGCACTTAGAGAAGGTACAGAGGAGCAGAGCCTTGAACGATGAGCAGGACGTCCACAGATGGAGACGAGCGGTGAAGGCCAGTTCAGACAAAAGGAATAGCATGGAAAGAAGTGTGCAAACAAAAATGACAAGGTGAGTGATCTACTTGCAGTATCACGTGTGGGAGGGAGAGTGGGAAACAAGAATGAAAAGGTAAGGAGGGAGGATCTTAATTGCCCAGCTCCTCCTGGGGAGCCACTGAACATTTTTGAGCCGGAAAGTTATACGATCAAATAGGGTTTGGGCAACGGGAGATGGCATGAGACCTCGGAAAAACAGACGGTAAATCCTGAGCAATGAGCAACTGGAGTAGGTACGTGGGGACAGGGAGGTGGAGAGAATCTACGGTGAGATTGTCACTGCAAAAGGATAGGGAGTGAATACAAGATTCACCTACTTTATGATTTTTGCCTAGGGACAGTCCTGCCTCCGAGCACCTTTGGCAAGAGGAGACAACAAGAGATAGTGTCAGGTCATATATATGCATTTGGCACACTGTGGGTAACAAAACGAGGCATGGGTTAAACAGAGGGTTTTTTGAACTTAACCCATTGGCTGAATATCACAGCACAATAACTAACACTCGGCTACTCCTCTTTTTCACTTCATGCATAACAGATTGTTGAGTTATAATTCTAATACAGTATTAATGCAAATTTTGCATTCAATTTCCCCTTGTCTCTTTCCACAAAGGTAAAAAAGAAATCAATTTTGCTGCTCTGTCTAGTCCCCTTTATACTAATCTAGAACCATAAAATTTTCATTATATAATCACCAAAAATTACGGCATGTTTACAAACTCCAGAGTCACACAAAAATAAAATATCTTGAAACAAAATGAAAATGTCACACCACATATGCAGAAAAGTGATGCTTAATCCTGTCACTTACTTTAAAAAAAAAACCTTTTTAGACTCAGAAATATTTTCAAGTTCACATTATTTGTATATCGGAGTCATTTATAATTTATTTAAAACAAAATGGGGCATTTTCGTCATTTTCAACAGCAGCTAGATTTTTGGCTCAGTATTTTAGCCATAATAGGATATTTTTAGGGCTTCCAGACAGGATCTGTGCTACAAGAGCTAAATATTTCAGAAGAGTTTTAATGTTTTATTGGAGTAACTAATGCATCTGTATTTTTAATAAGTGTGGGAGATTTAGTGAGACAAATCAGTTGACTTAGGAGCTAGATATTTGATATTAATAACTGTAAATGCTTAGGTTATATCAGGGGGTAATAATTATATTATTATTATACTGCCTACAGTGTACACTTTAAGGAGTAGGCATTTCTACTTTAGAAAATCCCCTGAACTGTAATACTTGGTCTTATCTGGGGAACAGAGAATCATTGACTATAACAAAGCCAATGAGAAGAGGGGCTGACAGAATTGTTTTATCATCTTTGAAACTGTTTTTGGACTGTGAGGTGAATGGGAATCAAAAAGTTTGAGGTAGTAAATTTTATACAAACTAATACAGACTGAAATTCCTGGAAAATCGAAACATTGATGTTTTAGCCTAGTATTTTTCTTTTTTTTTTTTTAAGATCTGCCTTGACATACATCTGGATGAAATACAAATAAATAATTACAAGGATTTCCATTCTTTTATGATCAGATTTAAAACAAAACTTTAGTAAAATATGTAGTAAAGATTGCATATTTTAATAAATACTGGATTAGCACAAATTGAGTTAAGAAAACTAAAGAAGACAAAGATCATAGAGTTTTCTGGATGTCATTCTTAAAGAGTTTATTTCTTGCAACCAATTTTAACAATATTTACACCTGTTAGCTGGTTATAATTAAAAATTCAATAAATACAATAATATGACTTAAAAGGTGATGTGCATAACAGGGGCTTGAAAATTATGATGTGTTATAAGTATCTAGATATTGCTATTGAAGTGAAATTTCTCTTAATTTGCTTATGCTTACTTAACAGTATTTTTTATTTAGAAAACATGTCCTTTAGTGAACAAATCATGACATGAAATTATGTGTACAGTATGTGTGGAAAACAAAAATTTACAAATCTAATGCCGGGCGCGGTGGCTCACGCCTGTAATCCTAGCACTCTGGGAGGCCGAGGCGGGCGGATCGCTCAAGGTCAGAAGTTCGAAACCAGCCTGAGCAAGAGCGAGACCCCGTCTCTTCTAAAAATAGAAAGAAATTAATTGGCCAACTAAAAATATATAGAAAAAATTAGCCGGGCATGGTGGCGCATGCCTGTAGTCCCAGCTACTCGGGAGGCTGAGGCAGAAGGATCACTTGAGCCCAGGAGTTTGAGGTTGCTGT
>CAUYRT010016675.1:0-23793 GCA_963574885.1 Lepilemur ruficaudatus
TTGTGTCACCTCATTTCAAATAATGGGCTCAAGCTCAATCCAGGATAATATAAGCGGTGCCAGCTCACTGTCCTTTCTTAAAATTGAGTAATATTCCATTGTAAACATATACCAAAGTTTAATAATCCACTCATGAATTGAAGGGCACTTGGGTTGTTTCCACGACCTAGCAATAGTAAATTGTGCTGCCATAAATATTCAGGTGCAGATGTCTTTATTATAGAATGTCTTATGTTCTTTTGGGTAGATGCCTAATAATGCTATTGCTGGATCAAATGGTATTTCTATTTTTAGCTCTTTGAGGAATCTCCAAATTCTTTTCCATAGAGGTTGCACTAATTTGCAGTCCCACCAGCAGTGTAAGAGTGTTCCTGTCTCTCCACATCCTCGCGCCTGGGTGGAGCTGAGAAAAAGGCTTCATCCTGAAACCCTGTGGCCAATACCTCTGCTTCGCTTTCTCTTCCCCGCTGGAGGCTGAAAGAACAAACATTATTTTTGCCATATTTTCATTAGATCATTTGTTTTCAGAAGCATGACAAACATCACTGAAACCTCAGTATTGCTCCCTCTATCTCTCTTCAGAAACCACCAGCATCCTTGACCGCCCTCCATGTTTTCATAATCTATCACCAAGGTATATTATGTATAAGCAATATCTATATTAACTTGACATTGAAGTTTCTCATGAAAGAATGTTACATGGAATATATAGAGTATTCTTTTGAATGATTTCACTGTTTATATAAATGTCCTCTTACTGTACATAGTCAATAATTTGTTTTTTTCACTCTATTTTTTGTGTTTGAGTTTTACCACATTAATGTATGTAACTGGAAAATTAGATTTTGTATTATAATTTTTAAGTTAAGATTAGAATCATTTATTTTACTTAAAAAAATATTTTTGCAGGCAGGAAAATCTTGAATTTCACATTTCTAATTTAAATGAACAGTTTTTATGCACTGGTTGTATTAATTGAAACATGAACAAAATGACTAACATAGTTATTTTCTTAAGTAAAACACACACACGCACACAATTCTCTATTACAAATACTTTAACAAATGCAGTTTCCTAAGACAAACATACATTGTCTCAAGTTTGTGAGTTCAGAGTCTTGGGACAATAACTATGAAACAAACTTTTGCATTTGATAGGAAAGGGTTTTACCGTTTTGAGTAAACAGTCTTAGAGATAATTTCATGATAACAAAGACAAAAGAAGCATAGATAAATTTTAAAATCATGGTAACTGGAATGTAAATATTCTTTAACCTCCTGGATTATGTTTCTAATCTAAACAAAGAATAATGGCTAACCCAGTGTATGGAATTCTTAAAAGCACTATGCTAATAAATTCACGGAAGTTTCTTATTAAGTATGAGTAAAACATGTGGCTTATATAATAATTTCAACCATATTTTAACGGAGGCTGGTTCTAAGTATTTGGGGTAAATAACATTGTATAATATAGAACATTAAAGATTCTACAGTAGAATCTATATCCACATAACACCAGCTCATTTTAATTCTTTGAAGAATTCCATTTTATGAAGACCCAGCATTTTTATCTACTTCCTCATGACAGGATTGGTTTATTTTCAGTTTTTCATTAACTCAAGGAAAACTGCAAGAACATTTGTGCATATGCTGTAACAGAGGGAATGGCCTGAAAAAATGACAAAAAGATTTTCTGGCCCTTTAAAACTTCCCCCACTGTTTTTGGGAACTGCAGCCTGGCCTGCATCCCTGGGGCAGGGAGAAGGTCTTTTGTTCTTTGTGTTACAGGAGATATCTCAGCTGTCCAAGGCCAGCATCAGCCGCTGGGGGGGCCCAGGTGGGCTGAGATCACAGGCTTTGTCTTCAGCAGAGATGGGAGATTAGAATCATTAACACAAGAGCCTGAACCTGAGAACTCACCCTTTAAAAGTGCTGTATTTCTGCTTATTATTAGGACAATAACTTTTTTTTTTTTTTTGAGACAGAGTCTCACTCTGTTGCCCGGGTTATAGTGCTGTGGTGTCAGCCTAGCTCACAGCAACCTCAAACTCCTGGGCTCAGGCGATCCTCCTGCCTCAGCCTCCCGAGTAGCTGGGGCTACAGGCATGTGCCACCATGCCCGGCTAATTTTTTCTATATATTTTTAGTTGTCCAGCTAATTTCTTTCTATTTTTAGTAGAGACTGGGGGTCTCGCTCTTGCTCAGGCTGGTTTCGAACTCTTGACCTTGAGCAATCCGCCAGCCTAGGCCTCCCAGAGTGCTAGGATTATAGGCGTGAGGCACCACGCCCAGCCAGGACACTGACTTTTTGAGAAGAGAGCCTACCATTTTCCTCCTTTGCTGGCAAATGAATAAACTTCTGTTTCCTTCCCCTCAAACCACTTGTTCTTGTTCTTCTGATGGGGCTTGAGGACAAGTGCCGAGCTTTCAGTAACAAGGCCTCTGCACACACATGCAAGAGTCTCTCTAGGTTCCTCATAGGTGGATCTGCTGGGTCCCTGCGTGAAGAGAATGTGCTTCTTTGACACAATTCAAAGATCATATCTTTACTAGAGATTGTCAAATTGTTCTTGAAGGAGTTGTGTCAGTGTATTCTCTCACCATTCCTGTGGGAGATTTCTGTCTTGTTTCTCCACATCCCAGCTCACACTTGGAATTATCAGGCTTTTAAGTTTTGACTAAATCCATGTCTTAATTGTATTTCCCTGGTTACTAGTGAGAGTAAACACTTTCATATGCTTTCTAGCCATGCTGGTTTTCTTTTTTGTGAGCTGCTTGATCACATCCTTTGCAAATTTTCTCAGGATTGTGTCTTTTCTTTAAGGGTTTGTAGGAATTCTTGATGTAGTCTGGATACAAATTCTTTTTCACTTTTTATGTGTTGCAAAGACCACCTTCCAATGTGTGGATTTAGATCTACCATCTTAATTTGTGTTTACCATTCTCCTTCTCCTCCTTACTCTCTTACATTTGTTCTTTTCTTGCCTTCTGTTTTGCTTAAAACATGTTTATATATATATATATATATATATATATTCCTTTTTATCCTCTGGTGTTTTAAAACTATACAAGGTTTCTGTTACTTTAATGGTCACTCTTTTTTGACCTACACAATTAGTTCTATTTTTCTAATAAAGTCTGGAGAAGTGGTTCTCAAAGCATAGACACTAAAGAAGCATTGTTAGCATGACCTGGGAATTGTTAGAAATACGGATCTTCAGGCCCCACCCCAGTCTTAATGAATCAGAAGCTCTGAGGGTGGGGTCCACAGTCTGTGTGTTCCAAGTGATTCCAAAGCATGCCAGAGTTTGAGAAACACTGGTCTAGAGTTAGCATCTCTATTCACCTTCTAAACCAAAGCCTTCTTTCCTACCCAAAGCAAAGACTTCCATTCCCACTCCACCTTCTTCCTTGGTATTCTTACCTAGAATCTTGAATTGTGTGTGAGTGTGTGTGTGATACCAATGGTTAATCAAATATAAAAACACTTTAAGAACATTCGTTTTTCTTGTTTTGTTTTTTTTTTTGTATCCTCATCCTTGGATATCTGTTAATAGTTCTTTCATCAAGGATCTTTAGTGGTAAATTTTCCTAATGCATGTTTGAAACTGTTTTTATATTGTCCTTATTTTTTAAACCTAGTTTATTTGGGTTTAGAATTCAATGCTTGCTGAATTCAATGCTTGCTTCAAATCAGCACTTTGAAAATATTACTCTGTTGTGATCTGGTATCTGTTGCAGATGAGAAGTCTGTTGTTCATCTGATGAGTGTTTGTTAGCAGGAATTCCTTCTCTCCTGAGGCTTTTAGAACTTCTCTTTTTATGCTTGTGGTTCAGCCATATTGTCATCTGTGTCTACATGTGTATTTATTTCTATTTATCCCCTTCATTATTCTTTGTGCTCTTTTAATTGTAAGGATTTGTGAATTTTGTTAACTGAAAAATCTTCAGTTGCTCTTTAATATTGTTTCTCACTATCATTTTTTCTTTCTTCTGAACTTCCTCTAGGATCTATGCTGAAGCCTCCTAATTTATCTTCCATGTTTCTATACTGTTCTTTCGTATTTTTTCTTTTTCTCTCTGTGCAGCATTCTTACTGAATTTCTAACACAACTGTTTGGAGCAATATTCTCTTCTTTAATTGTATCAGCCTAGAGTTAATCCAATGTATTGTGTGTTTTATTTCACTGTCTAGATTTTTCATGTATAAGATATCTAGATCATTCTATTTCATATGTATTCATTCTTATTTCTTTTCTGCCTATTTTTGTTTGGTCATTTTGTTCTTTTTATGAAAGTTTCTCTTTCATTGACCATTCTGAGGATCCTAAACTTATGTATTTAAAACCTTTTCCATCTTATTCTATTATTTTCATTGTACCTAAAGTGAATTTATCTCGAATTGTTGCACTGGGTACAGTGGCTTATGCCTATAATCCCAGCTCTTTGGGAGATTGAGGTGGGGGGATACCATGAGGCCAAGAGTTCAATACCAGCCTGGAAAACATAGCGAGACTTCTTCTCCACAAAAAAATAAGAAAAATTAGCATGATATGGTTGCACATGTCTATAGTCCCAGCTATGTGGGAGGCTGAAGCACGATGATTGTTTGAGCACAGGAGTTGGAGGTTGCAGCAAGGTATGACAACATCACTGTACTCCAGCGTGAAAAACAGAGCGAGACCCTGTCCCCCCTACCCCGCAAAAAGAAAAATAATTGTTGGTTGTCTGTCTTAGACGAGATTTCTTCATATGTTTTGCAATGTGTGCTTCAAGCTCATCTTAGGTAAACTCTCTCTCTTTTTTTTTCTTCCTTTTCAGCCAGTCTCCCAGGTTTGAGGTTGCTTCTACCTGGACAACCACAGTTCCCAACTTCTAGTAATGACTCACAACTACCTGTGTCTCCCCAATACTCTGTGTGGTATTGCAGAATTGATGACCCACCACTGTTCAGTGCTTGCTTAAGTTTTCTTTTTTTATATCAAAATTTTAATTAAGTGGTACAAATGTTACTGTTACGTGGATACCTTGTATAATGCTTAAGTCAGAGCTCTTGGTGTGTCTGTCACCAGAATAGTGTTCATTATACCCAATAGGTAGGTTTTTATCCCACACCTCCCTGCCACCCTCCACCTTTTTTGGTTTCTCGTGTCCTTTATGTCTCCTTGTGCCCGTGTGTGCCCATTGTTTAGCTCCCACTTATTAGTAAGAACATATGGTGTTTGGTTTTCCATTCCTGAGATACTTCACTTAGGGTAATGGCCTTCAGTTCCATCCAAGTTGCTGCAAATGACATTATTTCATTCCTTTTTATGGCTGAATAGTTCTCCATGATATATATACATCACATTTTCTTTATACATTTATGAATTGATAGGCACTTAGATTGATTCCACATCTTTGCAATTGTGAATTTTGAAGCAATAAACATTTGAGTGCAGGTGTCTTTTTGATAAAATTACTTCTTTTCCTATGGGTACATACCCAGCAGTGGGATTGCTGGATTGAATGGTAGGTCTACATTTATTTCTTTGAAGAATCTCCACACTTTTTTCTATCGAGGTTGTACTAATTTACAGTCCCACCAACAGTGTATAAGCGTTCCTTTCTCTCTGCATCCATGCCAGCATCTATTGTTGACTTTTTATAATGTCCATTCTGATAGGGGTAAGGTGGTATCTCATTGCAGTTTTAATTTGCATTTCCCTGATGATTAGTGGTGTTGACCATTTTTTCATATGTTTGTTGGCCATTTGACTATCTTCTTTCAAAAAACTTCTGTTCGTGTCTTTTGCTCACTTTTTGATGGAGTGGTTTGTTTTTTCTTACTGATTTGTATAAGTTCTTTGTAGATTCTGGTTGTTAGTCCTTTGTTGGATGTATAGTTTGCAAATATTTTCTCCCATTCTGTAGGTTGTTTATTCACTCTTGTGATTATTTCCTTTGCTGTGCAGACCCTTTTAAATTTAATTAAGTACAATTTATTTATTTTTGTTGTTGCTGTGTTTTCCTTTGTGGGTCTTATTCAGAAATTCTTTGCCTAAGCTGATATTTTGAAGAGTTTTACTATATTTTCTTCTAGGATATTTATGGTTTCATGCCTTACACTAAATCATCTTGAATTAATTTCTTGTATGTGGTGAGAGATGGGGTTGCTCTGCCTAGGATTTCTAATACTATGTTGAATAGAAGGGTGACAGTGGGCACTCTTGTCTTTTTTCAGTTCTTAGGGGAAATATAATAGTTTCAAATTTTCCCCATTCAATATGATACCGTCTGTAGATTTGTTATAGATGGCTTTTAAAATTTTGAGGAATGTTCCTTCTATGCCTAGTTTGTTGAGGGTTTTTATCATGAAAAGGTGCTGGATTTTATCAAGTGCTTTTTCTGCATCCATTGAGATGATAATATGGTCTTTGTTTTTGTTTCTGTTTATGTGGTGATTCATGTTTATTGATTTGCATTTGTTGAACCATCCTTGCATCCCTGGAATGAAACTCACTTGATTATCTTTTTGATGTACTACTGAATTCAGTTTGTTAGTATTAATATTTTGTTCAGGATTTTTGCATCTATGTTCATAAGGGATATTGGTCTGTAGTTTTCTTTTTTTGTTGTGTCCTTTCCTGGCTTTAATATCAGGGTGATACTGGCTCCATAGAATGAGTTAGGGAGAACTCCCTCCTTCTTGATGTTATGGAATAATTTCTGTAGGATAGGTACCAGTTCTTCTTTGCGGGTCTGGTAGAATTGGGTTGTGACTCCATCAGGTCTGGGATTTTTTTGTTGTTGGAGTAATACTTTGTAGTATTTTTTTACTACTGCTTTACTCTCACTGTTCATTACTTGTCTGTTCAGGATTTCTATTTCTTCCTGATTCAGGCTTGGGAGGTTGTGTGTTTCCAAGAATTTATCCATTTTCTCTAGGTTTTTTGTTTGCATAAAGTTTTTTGTAGTATTCACTGATATTTTGATTTCTGATGTATCAGTTATAATGTCTCCTTTTTCATTCTTGATTGAGGTTATTTGAGTCCTTTCACTTCTATTTTTGGTTAATATTATTAGTGGTTTATTGATTTTGTTTCAAATCAAAGAACCAACTTTTTGTTTCATTGACCCTTTGTTTTTTTGGGTTTTTTTGTTTCCATTTCATTTAGTTCTGTTCTGAGCTTTGCTATTTCTTTTCTTCTGCTGGCTTTGAGTTTGGTTTGTGCTTTTTCTAGTTCCTCTAGATGTGACATTACATTGTTTAATTTGTGATCTTTCTGTCTTGTTGATATAGGCATGTAAGGCTATTAACATTCCCCTTGAAACTGTATTTTTTGTATCTCATAAATTTTGAAAGCTTGCATCCCTTTGTCATTCAGTTTGAGGAATCTTGATTTCCATCTTAATTTCCTCATTGACACAAGGATCATTCAGCAGCAGGTTGTTTAATTTCCATTGCTTTGTGTAGAATTGTTTCTCTTGGAATTGATTTCTAGTTTTATTCCACCATGGTCTGAAAAAATACATGATATAACTTTGATTTCTTTTAATTTGCTGAGACTTGTTTTGTTACCTAAGATATGATCAGTCTTGGAGAATGTCCCATGTACTGATGATAAAAATATATATCCAGTAGTTTTCGAATGTCTGTTAGGTTCATTTGTTTTAAAGTCCTGTTTAAGTCTAGTGTTTCTTTATTCACTTTCTGCTTCAATGATCTGTCCAGTTCTGTCAGTGGAGTGTTGAATTCCCCGGCAATGAAGATGCTACTGTTTATTTCTTTGCTTAGATCTAGAAGAATTGGCTTTATGAAATTGGGAGCTCCTGTATTAAGTGCATATATATTTAGGATTGTTATGTCTTCTTCTTGTCCCTTTACCATTGTATAGTGACCATCTTTGTCTTTTTTTTTCCATTGTTGATTTAAAGTCTGTTTATCTGATATGAGAATGGTTATACCTGCTTGCTTCTGGTTTCCATTGGCATGCAATATTTTTTCCATACTTTAACCATGAGTCTGTATGAGTCCTTGTGGTATAGATTCATTTCTTGGAGACAGAAAATACTTGGGTTGTGTTTTTTCATCCATTCAGCCAGTCTGTGTATTTTAAGTGGGCATTCAGACCGTTCATGTTGAGTGTTACTATTGATATGTGGGATACTGTTCTGTTCATTATGTCAGATGATACCTTATTGTTTTATTTTCCCCTTTGTGCTATTTTTGATAAGAGCTATGAGCTATAACTTTTGGGTGTTTTTACACTGGTGGGTATCAATTTTGCTGTTGCATTTATAACACACTTTTGAGCATTTCCTGTTTAGATCTAGTAATGACAAATTCCCTTAATGTTTGTTTGTCTGGAAAAATATTTATTCCTTTGTCATTTGTGAAACTTATTTTTTTAGGATAGAAAATTCTTGGATTGTGGTTGTTCTGTTTAAGATTAAAAATGGGGCCCCAATGCCTTCTGGCTTGTAAAGTCTCTGCTGAGAAGTCTGCTGTTCACCAGATGAGTTTTCCTTTTTAGGTTAGTTGTTGCTTTTGTCTTGCAGCTTGTAGAATTTTCTCATTAATTTTGACCTTGGCCATGTTGATGACTATATGTCTTGGAGATGTCCTATTTGCCATGACTCTTCCCACTGTTCAATGACCATCTTGTATCTAGATATCTGAATATTTGGAGATATCAGGAAAGTTTTCCTCAATAATCCCCTCAAATAGCTCTACCTGCTCCCCCCCCCCACGAATAGGTTTTCCATACTTTCTGCATCTTCTTCTTCTCCCTCTGGGATACCTATAATTTGTATATTGGCTCCTTTCACATAGTCCATATTTCTCCACATGATTGCTCATTCTTCTTTATTCTTTTTTCTGCATTTTGACTGACTGGGTTAGTTTGAAAGCCTTGTCTTCAAGCTCCAAGAATATTTCTTCTGCTAAGTCTAGCCTGTTGTTGAAGATTTCTGCTTTATTCTTTAATTCCCTAAATGACTCTCACTTCTTTAAGTCATGTTACATCCTTTCTTATGTTGTCTATCTCTTTAGCGAGTTTTTCATTTTTTTCATTCAAGTCCTGAGACATTTATTTGGCTTCTTTGTGTTGGTTTTCAACTTTCTCTTCACTGACATTCATCTTGTTTGCCATCCATATTCTGAATTACATTTCTGACATTTCAGTAATTTCCTTTTGGTTGGGATACATTGCTGTGGATCTATTGTGATCCTTTGGAGGTGTTAAATTAGCTTGTTTTTTCATGTTTCCAGAAGTTTTTTGCTGGTTTCTTCTCATTTGAAACCTCTTCTCTCAGTTCAGGCTGAAAGATTTGCTGCTTGTTTGTCCTCCTTCTCTGGGAACACTCCTACGTAGTGAGAAGGAGGAGAGATCCCTAGATAACACTTTTGTGTCCTATTCCAGAGGATTGTCCTGGAAGGAAAGGGGTAGGTGCACTGTAACTGAGAGCCTGTAACACAACAGCTCCTCTCCTGCATCATTTCAGTCTCCTCTGGTTGTCATAGTCTAAGCCAATGCTGGGGGATATTCATCTGGATTGGTGGATTGGTCCCCAGACTGCTGTTGAAAGCTCAGGCAGGGGGCTGCACAAGTCCCTCTCCATGGAGTCAGGTGGCACGACCTTGGCCAGCATCTGGGTCTGCAGTGTAATGTGCCTTGGTGCAGCAGTACATGGGGCTGTGGGGCTTATTACACTGGTCAGCACATGGGACCATGGGGGCTGGGCTGCTGGATAGCTGGGGCTCTCTCCTGACACAGGTCCTGCTGGAGTTGCTCCTATGGGACTTCTCAAGCCTCATTTGAGTTCCCTGGTGGGGAGACACTTGGCTCCCCATCACAAGCATGTGAGTGCATCTGCTCTCCCTGCTCCCTCCTTAGCCTGGCAAGGAGTGATGTTGGAGCAGCTGCAATGAAGCTAATCCCTGTGTAGAGCAGGAGCTCTAGACATGGGAGCTCAGAGTGATGTCAGCTGTGGCATCCCGAGAATTGAGGCCAGGGGGTCCCTGCTGAGACTGCTCTCCAATGCAATTTCACTACACAGTCTCCAAGCAGTTCCACAATCAGGACAGAGTCCTGCAGTGGTAGTGGGGGTTCCCCTCATAGCTCAGGTCTCAGTGTCCACATGGGGAGCATGGGGCCCGCCCTGAGGCTCTCTCCTTTATCAATTCTGCATGTGAAGGGCACTCCCCCAGGTACCTTCCAGTCTTGGCAAATGGAAATCCCTGTCCCCATCTCCTTCATTCTGAGTGTCTCCCATCAGTTCTCTGATGACTTACAATGCACTCTTCAAGAGGATCCATCTGTAGGTGAGTATCTACTTGCAGTTTTCGATTCTCTCCTAGAGAGCAGCATGTGCGGGCTGCTTCTAGTCCATCATCTTGGTGAAAAACTCCGCCTAAGTTTTTGATTGTGAGCTTGTGCAGTTTCTTTGTTTCCTGGAAACTGGAAAAACTTCATAGAAGTAATAGCCCTAACGAACTTTTCAGACTCTTTTTTTAACCAAAGGAACCTTACTCAATCCCCTAGTTTCAAGAAGCTTCTGCCTTTCAGACCAACAAGGCCCAGAATCAACCTTCAATCATAGCTCTGTGGTTTTGTTTTTTTCTTATACACAGAGATGTTATTCTTTTTTATTGATATACCTAGTACTTTAATCTTCTCTTTTTATGCTGCTGTATGTTTGGACAAAAGGTGGCACCTCAAAGAATAAATATATAATGTCTCCCTGATGCACAGATCTGACAAGAAATCTGCTTTGTTTTTAGGGCTCAGGAAGGTATACAGAATGATGAAGACTTCCAATATCCAGTCTGACATGTAAGGAGCTTGGGAGATATCACTCCATCTTACCAACAAATAAAAAGCTGAACAAATCGAAAATTAACAACTCTTCTTAGATTCATCCTAGAATTGAAATCACAGGACAAACTGTTGCCTCCAAAATTGAAGAGACAGACAAGTGGTTACAGAGAATAACAACTCACCAGAGCAAAATGCCATGAGCAGAAACCTCTGCAGGAAAGGGTAGAAAAACCTAAACCGAGGTGCTAAATCCTTGTTGTGGATGAGTCTGAGAGTTAAAAACTCAAAGGGGTCTATTCATGGGGGGACCTCACACTTTTGTGAGTTTTACCACCAGGGTCTCAACCAGATTCTCACAATGAAGATTGGAGAAAAATCCATGAGACTTCCTGCAGGGGGAGGGGAAAAGGAAGCCGTTTGGAAATACGCCAGAGCATTCTGTTCTTAACAAGGTCGGCTCTCAAGAGAAACTATTTTGGCAGATTTGGAAGTTCCTATTAACATATCCTCAAGCTCAGAAATTCTTTCATTAGCTGTGACAGTCTAGTAATGAGCCCATCAAAGGCATTCTTCATTTGTTACAATGATCTCCATCTCTAGCATTTTTTTGATTCTTAAAATAACCATCTCTCTGCTTACATTACCCACCTGTCTTTGCATGTTTTCTACTTTTTAAATTAAAGCCCTTAACATATTAGACTATGTCAATGGAAACTTCCAAATCTGAAGAGTAAAGAAAAAAAAGAGTGAAAAAAAGGAAAAGAATATCCAAGAACTATGAGACAACTACAAAAGATGTAATATACGTATAATGAGAATACCAGAAGAAAAATGATATATACAATCCAGTTTGCATATATAACCAATTAAATCTCATCTTCTAAGCAGTTCTCTTGGAAGATAAGCCAATTACCTTCACTGTAATTCTTTGTGAAGTTTCTTCACAAGCCACACAAGAAAAGGATCCTCGAAGTCACCCTTTCTGTGCAGCAACGTAGAGCCCATATAGACTGTCATTGTAAAGCGCTTTGAGTAAGGTCTAAACAAGTGATTGGCAAGTTCTTGGCACACATGCCATGCTTGATCTAGATAATTAATTTCTGTATTCTTTTCCACTATACCTTGGCAGTACCTCATGACTCTTCTCAACGCTATGTGCTAGGTAGCAACTTCTAATTTTCTGGAGTTACAGTACAAAATAAATTCTGTTTACCAACATTTCCTAAGGTGTTTCTGTGGCAATTAACTTCTACAAAACATGAGAAGAAGAAAAAAAGAATAATAGGGTCAAATAAATTTGAAAACACTGATTCAAAATTATACAATTTCTTTTAACTGTCAGACTTCATAATATACATTATAAATCTCTATTTTCCAAACTTCCTAAACCAGCTTATACAGCAAGCATTCCCTGGAACATATTTTAAGAAATATTATTTTAGAAATATTCATGGATACCTTGTTTACAGGAAAGTAGAGAAGTTTGAGGGAGTGCACATAATGTTTTCAGGTTAATGCTTTAGAACAGGGGTCTGCAAATTTTCTCCATCAAGGCCAGATGGTAAATATTTTGGGCTTTGCAAGCGGTAAAGTCTCTCTCACAACTACTCATCTCTGTTGTTGTTGCCCCAAAGTAGCCATCATCAATATTGGGCATGGCTGTGTTCCAATAAAACTTTATTTACAAAAAGAGGCCTATGGGCTATAGTTTGCCAACCCCTGGTATAAAGAATAATGATGATGCTTGGCTATAAAACATTTTCATTCAACAAACACTAATGGAGTAGCTACTATGTGTTTTTTGGTTCCATAAATATTATTGAATGCATGAATTCAATAATCCTCATTTACCCTTGGGAGATACATTCCGAGACCCCCAGTGGATGCCTCAAACTGTGGATAGTACTGAGCCCTAAATATACCATGTATTTTCCATCTGATAACCAAGATGGCCACTAAATGACTAATGGGCAGGTAGCATATATAGCATGGATATACTGCACAAAGGGATGAGTCATAGCCCCTGCAGGATGGAGACATCCTCTACAGCATGGAGCAGGTTGGTGTGAGATTTCATCATGCTACTCAAAATATGTGCAACTTAAAATTTATGAATTGTTTATTTCTGGAATTTTCCATTTAATATTTTTGAACCAAGGGTGATCACGGGTAATTGAAACCACAGAAAGTGAAACCGAAGATAAAGGAGGACTACTGTGGGTAAATTCATGTGTTGGGGAGGCCATGGTGTTTAAGGCATAGACACTGTGCAAAGTCCTGGAACCTTTACAATTTACATTTACTCACGGTTTTTCTCCTGACTTCTTGTAAAATTGGTATATTTTGTATCACCATTCCACAGGGGAGAAAACTGAGACTTGAACTTGCTTTGGTGGCCGTGCCAGAGATGGCATCTAAGAATGGAGGACGCACAGGCACACTTCCAGTATGACATTGCTAAGTCACTATTGCTCTGTGTATCAACTTGACGTTGCCCCAATGTATGGTGCGAGTCCTACAAATCTTAAACCACAATGAAAACATCAGGAAAAATAAACTAATTAGCTGTAGCTAATCCAATTCTGCAGTATTTTTGTGTTCCAGGATGGGATAGATCCTTGAGTTGCTCCAAGAGACTGATTGTATCTTTTTCCACATCCAGCTCGCTAGTCCTTTCACCGAACTTAAAACCTGGCCAGTAGCAAGGATAGAGACACCCTCTGTTTTTTTGGTTTTTTTACAGTGTTTTGTTTTGAAACCCTGATGGAAAAGCTTTATTTAGATCTGGCTAGCCTTTATCCTGTGAAACTTTCCAAACAAAAGCTTCATGGCTTGGGGTTTTTCCAGGTCCTGTTGATTCCTGTAAATCAAGTTGACCCCAGGCATGTTTGGGCTTTGTTCAAATCCCCACCAGCCTCCACTTGGTGCCTGTTTCCCATGTCAGCTGTTTACACTGTAGCATTCTGATACCTGCTACCCACGGATAGGCTATGCTCTTTCCTAGGAGAAAAGAACCCCAAGAAGATGACAAGCATTTAGCACATGACAGCCACAGAGGCAGGGCAGAGAAAGCTATTTATAATGAAAGCGAAATCAGTGCCTGTGTTTACTTTCTCAAGATCTGTTCCATCATCCTTTCTAACTGTAACCTTTTTGCATAAGCACTAGGAGTTAGCCTGTTTCTGGCAAAAGAAACCATTGAAGCCCCCCCATAGCACAATATACCAACCTGCTGATGTGAAACAATTAGCATTGTAGCCAGACATGAGGCTCTGATTCACAAAAAGGGCTGTGTTCCTTGGAATTCCTTGGGCTTGGCTGCCCTGCTGGCCACAGACCCAACCACCGGAATGTTTAATAGAGCAAATGTTGCTCTCTGCCTAAACCGTTTGTTTCTCTTCCTAGAATTCCTATGGAAATTTTCCTATGAAACACATCTGAGAGCCAGTATGAACAAAGAGCCTCCTTTTAAACAATTGTCTTCCACTCCCCAACTCCTAGCCATCTCAGATGAGAGCAAAAAAAAAGTTCTGGGATTGGGCTGGCAAAAAGTTGGGCCTCATAAGGGCTTATAAGGTCTGGAGAAAGTGGGGGCCATTCTTCCATTGGTTCAAATGTCTGATCTAAATGAAAGCAAATTCCTGGGCTTCCCCTTCAGCTGGCATCATTCAGTAAAGCCTGTTCTCCAGCAAAAGTAGGGCTACAACACCCCCCAACAGGGACTGTCACCACTCATAAACATCTGTAGATTTAACTCACCCCAGAGCTCTGAAGAATGGGAAGTCCAGACGGTCGTTACTTCTACAAAACACACCAACCTTGACCCAACAAGGGACAAAAACAAAGCAATGCAAAATGAAATGAAAAGAGATAGGTGTGACTGATAGAAGGCAGAATGTAGAGACAAGGAGAGTGTTTGTTCTTGGGAACGTGTAACATCTAATAAAGAACACCTGACTGGCATTTAAAACCATGTCTTTTTCTAAGTACAATTTTTTACCTCATAAAAACTCCAGTTTGTGGCTTAACCTGGGTTTGTTTTTTCCTTCCACATCAAAGAATAACACACTGAAGCATAGCTCATTTTTTGCATGTGACTTGCATGAACTAGTTGTTCAATATGTGGACGCAGAATTCTGGAACTAGACATTTTCTGAGATCCTCTGGCACTACAATTCTACCAATGACTTTGAACTTCAGAATTTCAAAAAGTGGTATCTTTTCCCTTTCATAAGAATTAAGGAAAAGAGGCTGGACGTGGTGGCTTATGCCTGTAATCCTAGCACTCTGGGAGGCTGAGGCGGGAGGATCGCTCAAGGTTAGGAGTTCAAGACCAGAGTGAGCAAGAGTGAGACCTCGTCTCTACTAAAAAATAGAAAGAAATTAGCCGGATAACTAAAAATATATAGAAAAAATTAGCTGGGCATGGTGGCACATGCCTACGGTCCCAGCTACTCGGGAGGCTGAGGCAGAAGGATTGCTTGAGCCCAGGAGTTTGAGGTTGCCGTGAGCTAGGCTGATGCCACGGCACTCTCAAGACTCTGTCTCAAACAAACAAAACAAAAAAAAAGAATTAAGAAAAAGAACTCATAGAAATTAAAGCAGGCCCAGTTTCACCTGTAAACAAAACATACCTACCATTGTCTGATGACGATACATACACCAGTTTGAGTTATTTGCAGGCAAAATACACAAGCCTTTATTTTTCCCCCTTCACAGAGCACTGGGGTTTTGGGCATTTCACATTTCCTTCAGGGGATAACAAAGAATATAAGAAAAGTTAAAACTCAAATCAATACTAATACAGTGTCTGTTAACAATGCTAATTAGAAGTTGGGTAGCAAATAGTCTGGTTATAATTATGGTTGAAGTTTATTGGTAAATTTCTGTTACTACAATTCTGTAAAATTTAATTTCCATATTTCAGCAATACTAAAACACTTTTTTTCACATTTAACATCTCTGAAATTGGAATGCCAATTTTATAATCCGGGGTTGCATTTTACAATGCCTATCATGGAGGCAGCATCATGATATAGTTGCCATCGCTGATGTTTGCACTGCATTGGTCATGGCTGTTCAAAGGAATGTCATCATCTCTGTTGGATTATGTAGGACCCAGTTGCTATGCTTTGAATATCCCTCCAAAACTCAAGTGGAAACTTAATCCCCAATGTAGCAGTATTGACAAGTGGGGCCTTTAAGAGGTGACTGAACCATGAGGGCTTGGCCCCCGTGAATGGATTAATCCAGGGGTGGGGAACCTGTGGCCTTCTAGGTCCTTAAGTGCAGCTTGACTGAATCCAAATTTTACAGAACAAATCCTTTTATTTTTATTAATACATTTTTGTTCATCTTTTATATTTTTATTTAATTTTTAAAAATGAAATTATTTAAAATACCAAAGAATAGTGAATACATGTGTTTGTTTTTCAATTCTTGAGATACAGAGGGAAGTAAAACTCAGTGGAAATCAACCAGGGGAGACGGGGAAGAGGAGAGGGGCAAAAACCTACCTAATGGGTACAATGAACAACTATTTGGGTGATGGGCCACCTAAATACTTAAGCATTACAGGACTTAAGCATTACAAAAGTGATCCATGTAATCTAAAACATTTGTACCCCCTTAATATTTTAAAATTAAAAAAAACAAAGAATAATATGTTTAAATGAAATAATCCTCCCACATTAGCTGGCACAATTAGAACATTAGTAACCCATAAGGGCTAAATTGACAGCTGCTACGCTCATGATTTAGTTCTAACTTCCCCAGCCTGACTGGTACCCCTAGGCTGGTTGGCGAGAGTTTATGGGGGTCAAGTATGCGAGTCTATTAGCAGCTTTTGATAACAGTGCACTGCGTTTCTATTTGAAGTTGCACAGCTCGATGATATTTTTTAATGCTGTCTGCTTAACAGCTCATCATGTCAAAGAAGACCAAGAGAACGCTGAAGGAAGAAAATAAATTCTTTTAATGAGGTTGGGAATTGCAATATTATCTTGTTTCTGCTAAAGATAAGATGATTTGCTTGCTTTGTGATACTGCAATATCAACATTAAAGAAATTAAATGCTCATCAGCATTGTAACACTCATAAGGACCACAAATATTTTAAATCAGAGGGAGAGGCACAAAATGGTTGTGTTGCAGAAATTAAAATATGAAAAGCAAAAGCAAAGACAATTTTTTCAGTCAGCAATAAGACCTGGAAAATGCCACTGAAGCAACTTATAAAGTAGCTTACATACTTAGGAAAAAAGGGAAGCCATTCAGTGATGAAGAACCTGTGAAAGAATGCATTGTCGACACTGTAGGATGCTTAGATGCCGATAATGTTTCAAAGGACGAACAACTGCCTTTTCAAGGAGAACCATAACTAAACAGCAGCATGAATTAGCCTTCAACTTAACAGGACAACTTCATGCAATACTTAAAAAGGAAAATATATATTATTCAATCGCCTTGGATGAGTCAACTGATACTACTGACTGAGCACAGGTTTTATACTTCATTTGGGTCATTAGACAAGATTTTTTTTGCTACGAAGAGTTACTTGCTTGGGGCACTCTTTCGAACAGAATACTGGGAATAGATACCTTCAAAAACTTTCAAGATAAATGTCATGAAGTTGGACTGAATTTACTGAGTGTATGTATAGACAGTGCACCTTCCATGACAGGAAAACATGAAGGGTTTATTGCACAGATAAAAGAAAGTATTAACAGATCCAGATGCTCTCATTTCTTTTCATTGTATCTTGCATCAGCAAAATCTCTGTGCTAAAGCTACTATTTTAAGTGACACTTTGCAACAAGTTTTAAGTATTGTTAACTATATTCATGCAAATGCAACATGGCATCGTCAGTTTTGTAACATGCTAAAAGTACACTACGAGGTATTCAGTATGGATTTGCTGTATCATTCTAAAGTGCTTTGGCTATTGCAGGGACAGGTGTTAGTCAAAATTTTATCTCTGTGAGAACAAATAAATTTTATGAAGAACAGAATCAGCAATGTGAATTATTGAAAGAAGATTTCTATAAGAATGCAGCATTTCTGCTTGATATCATGTCAAATCAAAATGACTTGAATATTTTTTTGTAAGGTAAAACTAAATCTATACAAGGTATGTGGCCAAAAATCCATGCATTTCAGAAAAGCTATCTTTTTTCAAAACACTTCTTCAAAAAGAAATTTCAGATGAACATTTTCCCCAGTTAGCAAAGGTCACTGATGAGTAGGATGACATATTTGAATTTATTTGAAGAATGCACAGCCGTTATAGACCGATTAATTGGAGAATACAATGAAAGTTTCACTAACTTTGAGAATCATGACATCACACTCAAATTAGCATTTCAGCCTCACCTAGCTTATATCACCTAAAGAACTACAGATGGAATTGATTGAGCTCTCAGTAGATGGCATTTTAAAGTCATTGTTTTATGCTAAGAAAGATCCAGTTGAAATATGGAAAAATGCAGTAGAATACCCACACCTTCAGCAACATGCCTGAAAAATCCTTTCTTGATTTTCAACCATTTATTGCTGCAAATCTACATTCTCCAGCTAACCCAAATCAAGATGCCCTTAAGGTTACAAACGATTGATACCCACCTAGAGGATCAACTGAAACTGCAGACCTCCGTGCCGCAACCAAATATTCAAATGCTTTCCAACAAAAAGAAGACACAACAAAGTCATTAAAAGTTTAATTAAGTATAAAATTAACAAATAACTTTCATTTTTTGAAATTATTAAGTGCATAGTAGTTAAATTCTACAAAATAATGTACATTTTTAAGTATATCCAATTGAACTTTCTTAAATGTGGCCTTATTTGATTACGAGTAAATTAATGTGGCCTTTCAACATGAAAAGGTTCCCCATGGATTAATCCATTCGTGGATTCATGGATTAATGGATTTCATGGGAGTAGAACTGGTGGCTTTGTAAGAAGAGGAAGAGAGGCCTGAGATAGCATGTTAGCACACTCAGCCCCCGCACCATGTGATACCCTGCACCACCACAAGACTCTTCAGAGAGCCCCCTCCAGATATAGCCCATCCACCTTGGACTTCTCAGCCTTCATAACTGCAAGAAATAAATTCCTTTTCTTTATAAATTACCCAGTTTCAGGCATTCTGTTAGAAGCAACAGAAAACAGATTAGTACCCTCGTACTACAGAGTTGAATTTAACTGCTATTTAAATGTTTTCAAAAGTATTTCACTATGATTTGACATTTAAATAAAAAGTTTGAGAATGTAGAAAGGTGCAGAACAAAGCATATGAGCATAAATTTGATATGCACGGGACAGTCTATTGTGTATGTAGAAAGACACAGAACTTGAGCAGAAAATACTTATCGTAGGAGGGGAAGAAGGACTGTGCTTCCACATTTTCTTATAAAGAAAGAGCCGGTACTTTATAGGAACTAAGAAATAAGATGTTCACAAGTAGATGATGTCATGCTCATACTTTGTTACTGAGGTGTGTACACAATGATTGCCTATGATAAGCCAAGGAATACAGCTGAAGGTGGGACAAACTTCCAAACCCCTTGCAATAGCTGGGAGACATTTCAAAACAGTAAGAGCCTGGTGTGACCAACTCATATGGAGTTGGCTTTTTTTTCCCTTCTCTTTCGTAGTAGTACATAAAACAATGGTGAGTCTTGAAATTGATGGAAGCTTGAGGTTGATGAATTATACCTTCTTTATCATGACTAACTGAGTATCAAGTAGACCTTGAAAAGAATTTGAAGCAGGCTCACACCCCTAATCCAAGCACTCTAGGAGGCCAAGTCAGGAAGATCACTTGAGCTCAGGAGTTCGAGACCAGCTTGAGCAAGAGTGAGACCTGGTCTTTACAAAAAATAGAAAAATTAGCCAGGTGTGTTGGCACACACCTGTAGTCCCAGCTACTCAGGAGGCTGAGGCAAGAGGATCACTTGACTCCAGGAGTTCGAGGTTGCAGTGAGCTATGATGACACCACTACACTCTACCCAGGGCAACAGAGTGAGATCCTGTCTCAAAAAAAAAAAAAAAAAAAAAAAGAGAAAAAGAAAAAGAAAAGAGTTTGAAGCAATATGTGGTGTTGTACTCAACACTCACACACAGAAACTCATCCTCTTCACGACTTCTAGTCCTTCAAACCTTCCAGGTCAGCAAGACCACTTACTGCTCCTCTCAGCTAACTTCACCTCCATCCCTGCTCAGCCTAGGCTCTCAAAGTTAGTCATTTGTCTGTGTTTTACCAATACCTTAAAGACCAGTTCTTTTGCCATGATTTCCTGTCTTAGTAAACGGCTTCTGCATGTACCTAGTTACCCAATCTCAAAAAGAAAACCTTCTGGTTCATATTAGATGCTCAATAAATGCCTGTTTTTTAAATCATATTCTTCCTCCCCGACTCCCCAGTTCCTTCCTCTGCATCTACCCACCCTCAGTTTTTCCACAGAGCTCAAATATTCAGCTCTCTCCAGCATCAAATTACATTCCCATTCAAAGTGCCCTGTTTTCAAAACCTTCGCTTCCACCCTGACTTCCTCTCTAGCAATTTGATAACAACTTCTGGCAGATATAATTTATATACTGCTTCTGTTTTCAACTCTTTACTCAAGCTGCCTTTTCTGTGAATAAATCACAAAGGGAAAAATCTATAATGGAATCCGAGTACCTCTCTTTAGTTCTAATTCTGCTGAATGTCTCAGCAACATTCGATACCAGTTAAAACTTCCACCTTCTTGAAATTCTCTCCTTTCTGACTTCTGAAATGCCATTTTCTCTTCGTTTTCTTCTAATAGGTTTGAAAATTTTCTTAATTGGCCTTTCTGGAATCTTTGCCTCTATTCAGTCCTTAAAAATAAAGTGTTCCGCTCCATATTCGTTTCTGTATTATTTCATCCCAAATCTATAATTCCAAGTCTAGCCTGGGGTTCAAACAACGTTTCGAATTGTCTCCTAGAAATCCCCATCTAGACAACTTACAGAGACCTCAGTCTACTATATTCCAAACTAAGATAAACTCTTCTCTATTCTGACTGTTCTTCCACTCTGATACTTAGTTAAGAGCACAGTTATCTACACACCAACACAAGCGAGAAATCTCAGCATCATCTTCCACCCTTCCCTCTTCTTAACTCCAACAGCAACTATCACCCAGTCCTGTTACATCTAGCCTTATAGAGTCTCTTAATCTGAATCCTTTTTATTCTTTTTTATTTTTATCCATTTCTACCAGTGTTTAATGAACACACACTCTCTTGGGGATTGTTCTCTAAGGGGCTAATTATACCCCTTCCCTCCTTCTAAATTTAAAACTGAAAGGTATACCCATTCTTTGGATATATAGAAACAAGAGAATGTCACTTAGGTCTGCAACCCAAATGAGGCTCCCTACCACTGTACACACAAATACACACAGGCACGTGCACATGCACACCACACACATACACACACAGCCCACTGTGTCAATGACAAATCAGACAGTGTCTCAAAGTGTCTGCCCAGACATGGCACACATCACTTTCACTTATTAGCACTGGTTAAAGTCAGTCATGTGAAACGGGTACAGTGCACATTATCTGGGTGATGGACACACGACTCAAACTGTACAAAAGTAATTCACGTAACCAAAATATTTGTTCCCCCGTAATATTCTGAAATTTAAAAAAAAAAAGGTCATGTGGCCATACTTAATTTCAAAGGCAGACAGAGAAGTACAATCCCAATACAGTCTTAGCTGTGTGAAGAACAGGAAATATTCAGTGGCTAGCTCTAATAACCACCACCATCATTCTAATGTCTCAATGTCTCTAGTGGGTATAACTTGCTCGCAGATTAAAGTATACACTTCTCAGCATAACGTTCCGGGCTCTATATGGTGATCCCGGTGTCTATTTTCACCTTCATTTCTCCCTTCTTTGTGGTCACTAATGCACCAGCTACACTAAATTCGACTACTTAAAATTCTCCGCCATGCCATGCCCTCTGTAGCCTCCAGGTATTTGTGCACACTGTTCCTTCCACTAGGAACACTCTCTGCCCTTACTCATTTGCCATGTTTTTTCTTGAAAGTCATTCCCTCTCTGAAGCCTTTTTCCTAGGTAGGATTAATTCCCTCCATCCGTGATCACATTTTGTTCTTACGTAACTCCTTCCTTCACTCATTTATTTCTTCAAGAAGCAAATCATGTGCCAGGCACTGTGCTGCAATAAAGAAAAGGGCATAGCCGTGGTCCTTGGAGGTTTATTGCCTAGTGGGGGAGAGAGAAACGTAGCAGGCAATTATAGTTCACACGCCACTAGGAGAGAAGTGTGGGGTGCTATTGGAGCCCAGTAGCCAAGAAGAGGTGCAGAGAGGAGAAAGATCCAGGTAGAGAAAGGCATGTATGAAGGCTCAGAGAGGAGAGAACTTGTAATGAGTTTAGGGAACTGAAATTACATGCTTAAATACAGGGGAAATACGTAGCATATGCTATAGAGCAAGTTGAAGACTGAACCACATATCTTGACTTGGAGAACAAGGCAGTGCTATTTCCTACTTTCATGATTCATCAGAATAACTGGTTCCTTAATTTGGCCTCCTTGATCTATCAGTTGCTGAGAGGGGTATTCCTCTTTGTCTTGGAATGTTTCCTCCTATTACCGTGTTGTCCTTTTTCCCTGTGTATTTTGTTGCTTAATATTCTATTAGCATTCTATTAATATTCTATTAATAATAATTGTCATATTAACTTCTTTGATTAATATATCATTTTTTCTGCTTTTATTTTTAATCATTCCATCATTTTGTTTAAGGTATGTTTATAAACAGCACATAATTATATTTTACTTTCTAATCCAAACAGAAATTATGGGATTCAATATCAGAAAAATGAGTTTAACCTGTATCTATTTTTTGTAATTAACGATATATTGGCATTGATTTCTACCATCTTACTTTATATTTTGTTTTTGGCTATTCTTTCTTACTGTTTCTCCTTTTTGCTGTCTTTCATTAAATAAATCAATTTCTTAAACTTTTTCCTTTTCACATCCCACTTTAGATGTTACATGTTTTGTGTTTAGTTTTAGCATACTTTCTCACACTTACAATACGCTGACAAAGTAAAAGTTAATCAGTATTTCTTTTCTCTACTGAAAAAGACAAGGACCTTCGCACACAGTAATTTCCTCCAAACTTCCTCTGCCTCATGACATGACTTCCGAGTTATTGTGAAGTATTTTATTTCCAGCTTCTTTTGAAATACAAAACACAAAGACAGTTATTCTTGTCATTTTTATAGAAATTACTTTTTAAAATTTTGTTCTGTATTTTACTGCTTCCTCTGTTTGTCATTGCTTCTTGTACTTTATACCTTCACTCTGCAAATTATTTTTCTTCTTACTGAAGTATATTCTCCGTGGCTGTTTAGCATACCATCCTCAGACTTGGGTATCTGGGGTCCGTGACTTGTAACCCAGGATGTTAGAGGGAGGGTCCCCTGGCTCTCCATCCACAATGATTGGGATTGGGGATGGCCCCAAGAGCCAAGAAGACACACTCACCTCGGCATGCACCTCTTGTCCTCTTCCAGATCATGTTCCAAAGATCCAGGACCCTGGAACTTCCTGCCCAAATGACAAATGTTAGGGGCAGTCTTTCAGTGTAGATTTCTGGTCCACATGGAACTTTATTTCCTGCTCACTGATACTAGTTCCTTTCTAATTTGCAACATGTACACGTTTTCTTTTATTCATTTTGAGATCAGCTGTGTATGGTAACATAAAAATATGGTATCTAATAATTCTTTATGTTTTGATTAGAAATGTTGGTAAGAAGAGAGAGAGGTAGGCCAGGCGCAGTGGCTCACGCCTGTAATCCTAGCACTCTGGGAGGCCGAGGTGGGCGGATTGCTCAAGGTCAGGAGTTCGAAACCAGCCTGAGCAAGAGCGAGACCTCATCTCTACTATAAATAGAAAGAAATTAATTGGCCAATTAAAAA
>CAUYRT010016678.1:0-11948 GCA_963574885.1 Lepilemur ruficaudatus
AAAGAAAGAAAGAAAGAAAGAAAAGGAATCAATCCAGGCGCTCTAACTCCTTCTATTCGAAGTTCCATAAAGAGAGAACAGAAACAACATTGAGGAGGAAATTTTTAAAAATATAATTGAAGAAAATTTCCTAGAATTGAAAGATAGCTATGCATTTATAGATTAAAAAGAGCAATATCGAGTTTAGAACAATGAAAACAATGTGCATACCGACGCACAACAATGTGAAATTTTAGAACACTTGGCATAAAGAGAGAAAATTTTGAGTTTCCAGAAAGAAAAAAAAGTCACGTAGAATGAATGAGGAATAAGAATGTTACCAGATTTGTTTAAATTTATTTTTCAATTTACATACACTAATATTCACTCTTTTGGGTGTACAGTTCACTGTGTCTTGAGAAATACAGAGTCATGTAACCACCACTACCAGCAAGATACAGAACAGTAGTCATACCACTGCAAAAAAAAAAAAAAAAAGAAATTCCCTTGTGTTGCCCCTTTTTGCAGTTATACCACTGAAAAAAAGTTTCCCTTGTTGCAGTCAAACCCTTCTTCACTGATATCCCCTGAAAATCACTGGTCTGTCCTCCATTACCATAGCTTTAACTTTTCCAGAAGGTCGTGTAAATAGAATCATGCAGTATGTAGCCCTTTTGAGTCTGGCTTCTTTTACTTAACCTAAGGCATGTGAGATTCAGCCATGGTACTATACGTATTAACACTGCATTACTTTTAGGGGCTGAATAATATTCCACTATGTAAATGTACCACAGTTTGTTCATTTACCAATTGAAGAAAATCTGGGTTCTTTACAGTTTTGACAATTATGAAGAAAGCTCACATATTGGCTTTTGTGAGAACATAAATTCTCACTTCTCTTGAATAAATACCTAGGAATGAGATTAGTGGGTCATATGGTAAAGTAATTGCTTATAAAAAACTGAAGAACTCTTTTCCTAAGCAGTATTGTGTGGTATTCCCGCTAGCAGTATAAGAGAGTTCCAGCTGTTTCACATCATATTCCATCACTTGGTGTCACCTCTTTGTTTTGTTTTTTTAATTTAGTCATTTTAGGAGGTGTGTCCTGATATCTTGTGGTTTTAAGTTACATTTCCCTAAGGACTAATGAGAATGGACTTATTTGCTATCTATATGTCTTCTTTGTGCTTATTTGTTTTCATGTGCTTATTTGCTATCTATGTGTCTTCTTTGATGAAAGTATTTTCAAATATTTTATTTTATGTATTTTTTTATTTCAAAATATTATGGGGGTACAAATGTTTTTGGTTACATGGATAGCTTTTGTAATGTTTGAGTCAGGGCTATAAGTGTGTCCATCACCCAAATAGTGTTCATTGTACCTGTTGGGTAGATTTTCACCCATCTTCTCCTCCCCACTACTCCATGCCTGATTTCCACTGAGTTTTACTTCTCTCTGTGCACAGGTGTGCTCATCAGTTAGCTCCAATTTAATAGTGAGTACATATGGTGTTTGTTTTTCCATTCTTTAGATACTTCACTTAGGATAATGGTCTATAGTTCCATCCAAACAGTTGCAAAAACCATTAATTCACCCTTTCTTATGGCTGAGTAGTATTCCATAGTATACATATACCACATTTTGTTAATCCACTTTTGAATTTATGGGCATTTGGGTTGATTTCACATCTTTGCAATTGTGAATTGTGCTGCAATAAACATTTGAAAGTGCAGGTGTCTTTTTGATAAAATGACTTCTTTTCCTTTGGGTAAGTACCCAGTAGTGGGATTGCTGGATCAAATGGTAGGTCTACTTTTAGTTCTTTGAGGAATCTCCATACTGTTTTTCATAGAAGTTGTACTGTTAATAATTTGCAGTCCAACCAACAGTGTATAAGTGCTCCTTTCTCTCTGAATCCACACCAGCATCTATTGGTTTTGGACTTTTTAATAAAAGCCATTCTAACTGGGGTAAGATAATATTTCGTTGTGGTTTTTAATTTGCATTTCCCTGATGATTAATGACATTGAGCATTTTTTCATATGTTTATTAGTCATTTGCCTATTTTCTTTTGAAAAGCTTCTGTTTGTGTATTTTCCCACTTTTTAATGGGTTTGTTTGTTTTTTTTTTCTTGCTGATTTGCTTGAGTTCTTTGTAGATTCTGGTTGTTAGCCCTTTATTAGATAAATAGCTTGCAAATATTTTTAGCCGTCCTCTAGGTTGTCTATTTGCTCTGTTGATTATTTCCATAGTTATACAGAAGCTTTTTAATTTAATCAAGTTTGCCCATTTTTTTAACTGAGTTGTTTATTTGTAGTGAGTTTTAAGAGTTTTTTATATGCTCAGGGCACAATTTCTCCATCAGATGTGATTCTCTTATTTATAGTGAAGTAAGAGTCCAAGTTTTTGTTTGTTTTGTATGTGGATATTCAATAGTCTTCATATTGTTTGCTAGAACAATCTGTTTGTTCTGTATAGAAATAGATTTTTATGCTAATCTTGTATGCAGTGACCTTGCTAATCTTGATTATTAGTTCCAATAGTTTTTTTGTAGATTCCCTAGGATTTTCTACACAAAGTATCACATTGTAAATGAAGACAAATTTACTTCTTTTTTCCCTGTGTGCCTTTAACTTCTTTTTCTTACCTTGTTAAATTGCCTAGAACCTCTAATACAATGTTGAATTGACACTGTGAGACTGGAAATTTCTGCCTTGTTCTTGCTGTCAGGGAAAGCAGTCAGCCTTTCACCATTAGATATAATGTTAACTTCAGGTTTTTCATAGATGTCTTTTATCTGGTAGAGGAAGTTTTCTCCTACTCCTTCCTTATTTGCCTATAATTAAGAGAGACCATTCTATCTGTGTGTGAGAACCCTTCAGTCTCTCCTGGACCTAGCAGGATGTTTTCTTCCTGTTGTCATTTACCCAGCAACTCATGTTAATTCAACCTGAAATGCAAAATCCAAATAATCAGCGATAACATTCTTATTCTCTACACTGTGGAAAATATAGGCTTCCAAAGCAAGTACAATTTGTTCTTCTACAGCCTGTGTTTCTTTAATAGCAAGTGTTCCTATCTTGTTGGTAACTGGGATAGCAATGCCAATATAATGCAGAAGTTGTACTCACCTAAATATCATCTTTCCTAGCATTTTAACATTTTGTGTCAGCAAGTAACAGCAACTAAAATTAAAGCACCTACAACAGCTGAATGCCACAAGACATGGGTGCAAATATAACCCCAGTTATCCCACAGTCTTCTCCTTGGCTCAGTTTACCTGATTGGCTGCTTCTTCTCATCATTGTATATTTTACATTTTTTCTCCATAATTCAGCAACCTCCTTTCAGTTCCTCCTTTGAGCCCTGTTTCATTTATCTATTGCTATATAACAAGCCCCCCCAAAACTTAGTGGTTTAAAATATAAACATTTTATTTATTCATGTATTGGCAATTTTGGCAGAGAATGTTAGGGACATCTCTTTTTGGCTTCAAAGCATCTGGGGCCTCAGCTAGGATGACTCCAGTGAATGAGGACTGGGACCACTGGAGCTAGCCAGATTTCTCTTTTTTCTCCTCTTTTTCTTCTCACTCCTCTCACCTCTCCCCTCCCTGCCATCCCTAAACCTCTATCCCTTTCTCTCTTCCCCTACCCCCATGTGAATAGCCCAGACTTCCTCACAGCACATTGATCTCAGTGTGGTTGAACTTCTTTTACATGGCAGCTGGCTTCTCCCAATGGCCAGCATCCCCAGAGTCCATGGTGGAAGCTCCAAGCCTCTTATGACCTAACTGTTAGAAGTCCTAGAATATCACTATTGCTACATTCTATTCTAGGTCAAGAAAGTTACAAAGGCTAGCTGAGATTCAAAGAAAAGGGTACTAGGATCTACTTCTCAATGGGAGGGAAAACAAAGGCTTTGTAGCCATGTTTTATCTACCTAAAGCCCCTTTCATCAAACTAATTTGAATCTAAGTTTAAGTACCGTGTTAATTATAGCACTTTTTGTTAGGAATTTAGTTTAAATTGTGCCAGTATATTCATTTTAAATTGTGCTAGCTGTTAGTAATTTGAGTACTGCGTTAATGATGAAGTTTGATAGATTTTCAGTGGTTTGCCCAACTATACTTTCTCCACAAACCTTGTGGTTTTGAGTGTAAAATTTCATAGAACTCATTATTTTCAGGAATACATGTGCCATGTATACACCATTTCAGCTGCAACATCTGTAAATACGTATGTTTATAGTTCTAGCATATTCACTGACTGTTTCAGGCCTCTGCTTGGATCCAGCATTTCTTGGGAAGCCCCAGTATCTTATTTTACTCCTTGGTCCCAATGCAGAAGTACATTGTTACATCAAACAACACTCATTCATTAAACAGAAGCTGCCAGAAAGAGGCAGTAATAAAATCAATCTTCTGCGATAAATATGGAGGTTCACTTCAAGGTGAATTTGAGAAAGTGATCTTTCAGATTATTGTCGTTTTTGTTTTTTTTAATTTGGCGCATTGTTATACATGTGTCATCCCAGAGAATTGCATGTAAAGTTTAGCTGGAGACATGTAAGGCATTTCAGCTGGCATCACACCAGAGGAGTGTGTGTGTGTGTGGTGCTAATCTGTTATTCAGAGGCTCTGCTGAATTCTTTCCATGCTTTCTTGTGCCCTCCCCACCCCTTTGGTGAGTAGTTTTCAAAACACAGGAACATTGTAAAGAAACCAAATACCAGGTGCAGATGAAGCTAAGACATTGACTTTTCTTCCAGTCACAGTCTCTGTGGAAATAAAAACACATGCACATACATGCACCCACACACAAACACAGCTTAGCACTGAGAACTTGGACCCCACCTCTGATGGACGAGTCCCAGCACCAGATTGCTGACTTAAAATTCCCTATCAAGAGAAGAACATCCATAAAAATACTATCCAAGACTGGATAAATTAGTGTCTCCATTGAGATGAAAGTTATGAAACCTTATGGTCACAGGCCAAATTTCAACAAAAATTTCTTGACAACCTGCTGTGTACTAAGCACCATAGGAGGAGGATGTACAAAAAGAAATATGACAATTCATTACCTACCACCTTGTTTCTTGGACCAAAAACCTAAATTGCCCTTTGGCTTCTCTCCCTTTCAAGCTCTAAGTCACTACTGTAGAATCTGCCATCCCAAAAAATGTCTAACCCAGACGTTGTTCAGTACTTCCCCAGAACCCACCTAGTCCAAATCACAGCCATCTCTTTTACAGACCAGAGCAGGAGCCTCCTAATTATTCTTTCCTCTTCCACTCTTCACACTTCTATATCATACTATTTGATACACAACAGCCAGGATGACCTTCTAAAAGTTACATTAGATTACTCCCTTCTGACAGCTTTCCATCAAGTTCCTTACTGTGCCATCCAGCCCCTGCCTCTCTCTCCTACTTCATCTTCTACTCTCTCCTCTCTGCTCACCAATTCCAGCCACGCCGACTTGCTCACTGTACTTTGAACACACCTGGTTCATGCCCAGCTCAGGTCCTTTGCACTAGCTGTTAGTCTGCTTGGATTCCTCCTCTTCTTTACACCTCCCCCAACTCCTGCCTCCAAATATTCGCTAGATTTGGGTCTTTGCTCAAATGTTATTTTCTCAGAATGGCCCTTCCTGACCTAAAACATCATAGCTAAAATAGCAGAGATTTCCAACTCCTCCCTTTGTCATAGCCCTTCATAGCTTTTTTTCAGTAACCAAAGTTGTATTAAATATTTATCTGTTTTCATTTTTCTTCCTCACTAAAAAGAAACTCTAAGAGTTATGTCTATCTTGTTAACTGTTATCATCCGAGTGCCTGGGACAGTGCCTTTCCCATAGTAAATACTTAATAAATATTTATTGAATCAATAAAAATCTATCCTGGAAAAGCTCATGATCTGTGTTGAGAGGCAAACTTGGAAACAGTCATGATCATATCATATGATTGTGTTGTGATAGATTATTGTTAAAGTGTTTAAGGACATAAGAGGGTGGAGTCACCCTCTTATGAGTTTTTTCAGCTGGGTCTTGAAGGATGAGTAAGAGTTTACCAGATGGAGAAGTCTACAGAGGACATTTCAAGCAGAAGAAACAGTGGATGCAAAGGCCTAGATGTAAAAACATTAGGTCAGGGTAAAGCAAGGCATTTTGTTGTTCTGGAGAGAAGGACATGCTCAGCTCAGGGCCAAGAGTGACTTTACGAGGAGTTTGAAAGAGCCATTGGATTTTAAGACAGTAAAGTAATCTTCAATGTTTCAGAAAGATTTTGTTGGAAGCTGCATGGTGGATAGTTTGAGGCAGAAAGGCTTTGCTGTCCTCCTGGCCAGAAAGAAGTGGAAATAGAGAGAAGGTGATGGGTGGGAGGTGCATTTTGAGAGCAGATTGAGAGGGCTCGGTGGCCTATCTATTGGGGACAATGGAAAGGGAGGTAAAGGCCTGAAGATTTTTAAAATTGGGTGACTTAATGGCATTTATCCCAATAAGAATGCAGGAAAAAAAAACCCATAAGTTTAGAAAGTAGAGAAAAGGAATAGTGGTCCTCCACATCTCCCCAGTGTCCTTCTTCTCTGTGCCCCTGAGTAGCCCTTTTCCTAAAAATCTCACAGGGCTGGGCTCACATCAGCCCCTTCTTCCACCACCAAGCCTTGGTTAGTAGGCCACACATATGTGCTTGTGCCTCTCTTCCCTTGAGACAAAACCTCTCCCAGGAAGCTCTCTGTTTGTCTCAAAAATAGATCCCTAGCAATTCTGCCCCACTAGACGTGCTCAGACTCACCAGTCCCAGGGGAGACAAAACTTAAGCTCAAGCCTGGACCTACTCCACCTACATGGATCATATGATCAGGCTTTCAGTCCTATTTGTAGGTAATTTTAAAATTATATAACTAATCTATAACTACTTTCCCATTACTTAAAAAATGTAAACAATACAGAAGTATATAAAGTAGACTTAAAAGGCTCTTTTCATCACCTCTCCTTGAAAAATAAAAAATTCCACTTCTTTTAAGAGTAAGATGTGTTTTTTTTCAGTCCTTTATTCTATACAGTTACAAATGTATATATTATAAAATATTATATATTATATGTTCATGTAGAAATTATAATATGGTTTTACAGATTATTATCTATGAATTCAAAATATTTTGAAAGCTTTTTTCACTTAAAAATACATCTTCAAAGATTTTTCACATCAGTAAATATAAATCTACTTCCTTTTCAAACTACCAAATAGTATTCCATGGCAGGGATGTATATTTGTCATTTAATCATTTCCCTTCTGATGGATACTTAAGTTGCTTCCAAGTTTTCAAGATTATAAACATTGAATATCCCTGTATACCTTTTTTGGTGTATGTTGCGAGTGTTTCTCTGCAACAGATCCCTGGAAGTAGAATTGGTGGGCAGGCCTAAAGGTATTCTGTGTTAACTTTTCTGGAGACTGCCAGTCTTCTTTCTTATTAGGTGCTTCTAGATGTTGGTACTCAAACACAAACATTTCCTGAAATTGTAAAGTCAGTTATTTCTTGATAGGATTCCTGCTAAGGCTAATATTAATTCAAGAACAAGCCCAACAGTCCCTCTGATAATTTTACTGTATCCCAGAAAGCTAGGAATCCTTGGCCACAGGCACAATTCTTTATGCTTTTTATAGCTTTTTGGGACCTGCTGAAAAATTTGAGTTCTAAAAAAATTGTCTACTTCAATAAATGAAAAGAAAACTAGAGAACATTCATGTTCACACAGATTTATTAAATACCTATAGAATGTAGCATTGTGTCAACTTAATTAGTACTACATTTAGTGTTCATGAATGTTTTATTATTGAACAACCCCTGAATTCTCCTTCATTCTTTCCCTGACCTGCTCTACTCCTTAGGTTGAGGGACCAGCACCAAACCTTTTGGTTTCTGCTTCCCATATTCAGGGAAATGATTCATCTAGGAAATAATTTAAGAGCTTTCTTTTTCCCTTCCTTAGTTTGAGTGCCTTTCTAAAGGGGATTCCTTTCTGCTCTTCATTCAGGAAGGAGCCAAGTTTAACCAGGACAGCAGTTTGGGGACAGAGCTCCCTTTCCCAGGAGGGGGCAGTATTGGGGAGAGAACTGTACTTGTCCAGTGACAAACACTAGGGAGAAATTTTTCTTAAGTCTTCTGGGAGAGCCCAGAGAAGGCAGCAAGATCTGGAGCGGAACAGACCCGAACCATCGGTGGATCAGTGGGGCAGGGTCTCTGGGCCACAGTCTCCCTGTTATAGGGATAAGGTGGCAGGCAATGGATGAGCTCTGCCTCTTGCTTCAGCCTTTGTTCTATGTGTCAGGCTGTTTTTCAATGTGCTTGTTTTCCTCTAGTGCTTAATTCTTAGCAATGACATAGCATCTTACTATATTTCATCATGAAAGTATCATACTTCAGCAGCATGTTGAGTTAAGCAGTTCTTGCTGATTAGACTGGGAGCCTAATCAACAACAGTGTTTCTACGGGAAAACGCATTCAAGGTTTCCAACAATGAACTTACAGATAAACCTTTGGAGCACAATCTGAGTCCTGATTGAGTACCCTCCACATGGACCACATATGAGATGATCAGACCTTTATTTTTCAGAGAAGTTTGTGATTCTCTGGGAAATGTCCCAGGCCAGGGAGTTTTTTGTTCCAGGTTTCTCTGTAATATGTACTGTCTGGGATGCTTTATGGATTGGCCTGGCTAAATTATGTTGTTTTTCAATCTGGTGATTTTGTAGTTTACAAAATGATCCATGGGGTCTGGCAGCTTGCAAACATTAAAAGCTTGAGATGCATTTCTAAGAGTACAAATGTTCCCTTTGACCGCTTGGGCCACAGAACTCTGCAGGTTTCCATGCACAGGGATTGTTAGAGATCTTCCTTTTCTCCACTCTGGAGCTCTGCCTGGGACCTTTAAAAATGAAGTGGACTGAACTGTTAAAATTCGACAAATTGCCTGACCATTTCCCACCTTTCTCCTTGTGAAAATTACCTAATGGTAAAAAACCCTTTTTTAGACTTACTCAGGATTTGGTAAGCTCAATTTCCCCTTTCGTTAGACAACCGAGGTTGAGTTTTGTTCATCACCCTGGAGTTTCCACACACACACACACACCCAGGGGAGCTCCAAGGTAGCACTAGAGGTTCAAGAGTGGATTTCAGTGTTTTAGAAAGTCTCCCACATATCATATGTTTACTTATCTGAAATAAAATTGCACAGAAAAATGAAAACATCAAATATCTTTTACTTTTTGCTGAAATTGTGTAAACTCACCGGTTGAGACATTGACCATATGGAGATGAGGAAGAGATGGTCCCTTTTTTCAGGGTTTTTACTGTCTAGCAAGATACTTGGTAAGTACTCAACACATGCTTGTTGAATTAAATTTAAAGCCAAGAAACACTTGCAGTGATTACATTCACTACCTGTGTCATCTTTAAATGGCCAGAACCTTCAGTTATCCCTTGTCTCGGCCATTGCACTGGGTATGTCTATCCTTACTCAAAAAGATGTAGGTAGCTGCCCACACCTTCTGTTTTGAGGAATCAGCTAGATTTTCCCATATACCCAGCATATCTGCCACACTGTCTCCCCACAACTTGATCTGAAATTCTCACCTCAATAACCCTTTTTTGAATTAAGCCACTGTTCCTATTCAAATATAAGTTACTAGGAGAGGGAGGAACATGTGTGATTCAAGTATGAGTGTATGGGGTGTGTTTGTGGTGTTTGGTGGTTATTAAGGGGAAAAGAAGAGTAGAGAGGCTCAACACCTCTGATTCCCTCTTATTATCATGGAGCCACAGACAGTTTCTATCAGGTTGTCTCATTAATATGTTGGAAACCTTGGAAACTTGGCTTTGAAGAGATAGGAAACAAAGTGATACTGGGCTAATACTCATGCATGGCAGGGACCTACTTTAATGCTACATTATTGAATCCAGCAACCACCAGCCACATGTGGCTCTGAAGCCCTTGGAATCCAGCTAGTCCAAATCGAGATGTGCTGTAAATATACACACCAGTTTTCAAAGACTCAGTGTGGGGGGGGGGGGGAAGAACATGAAATATCTCAATATTTTTTGTATTGATTACATGTTGGAAATATTTTGGATATATTGGACTAAATAAAATACATTATTAAAATTAATTCTACCTTTTTTATTTTTAAAAGATGGCTGCTAGAGCATTTTACATTACATACATAGCATTGAATTTACATTGAACAGCACTGCTGTAGTGGCTAGGAGGACAGACCCCACCCTAGGGGGCGCTGAAGTCCAATGCATGGGAAGAGGCACTGAGGAATGACACTGCTAAGGCAGAAAGAAATGTCACTAGGAGAAAAAGGTGGCCTCGATGCAGAGGGATAAATGAAAATTCCCCCCAGGTGTCTGGTTTGCAGCCTAGCTAAGCACACAGGGATTTCTGTCCTCTCTTCCCATCTCAAGCATTTTGGGTCAGTTGGATGATTTCCCTCATGGGGACTCCTGTCCCAGAGGAGTGGAGTGGGGTTGGAGTTCAGATCCCTATGGCTCTAAATAGATTTGACTTGGGATTAACTCCTGAGGTGACCCTTTCAGCTTGTGATCCCAGGTTCTACATGCGGAACCTACATTGTAGATTACTGAGATGTTTGATATGAGCTCAATAGCCCAGGCAGTCTTGGAAAGGCTAATAATTCTGTAGATGAAGTTGATATAAAAGTTTCAGATAATACATTTTCTGTATAAGAACTTGTTTTATTGGTTTCCTAAACTGACTTTGTGGATCAACGCATAGACATTGTTATCAAAGCAGGAATAACTGGATTTCACATAGTAGTTTACAGTTTTCAATGTCCTTTTCAGCAAATTATCACTTTTTATTGTCACAACATCTTGTAAGGCAGACAAGGCATGTATAGATTTTTATCCATATGTTATAGCTAAGAAAAAAAAAAAAAAAGGTTGCCTTGACCAGCATTTGAAAGCTGTTAAGTGACAGAATTGAGGATGGATAATGCAAGATCTGATTGGTTAGCTGGGCTTCTGGTCTTCGGTGGCTTCTATGGGTGCATAAAAAGTCACTGTGGTGGGGCAGGAGCTGAGTGGTCCACAGCTACCTGAATTCAAGCAATTCTGTTCCCTTAAAGATCAGGAAAGTAATTTATGGGGTTTAGATGTCAAGATTTGGAAAGCTGCCATGTGGGAATCTGGGGAAGGGGTCTAATTGGAGTACTGCCTTCCACTCAGCAGGAATGCCTTTGGAGTCAGTGCCTCTGTTTAATTCCTTCAGCAACTTCCCTGATAGCCCCCTGACAGGCCCAGCTGGTTCCTCCACAGGAAGGGGTTCTGAGATATAGGCCAGAGCCCAGCAGAGGGTGCTGGGAGCCTACTCCGGGATAGGACAGGAGTGAGAACTGCCTACTTTGCAGAGATGA
This sequence comes from Lepilemur ruficaudatus, assembly GCA_963574885.1. Taxonomy (NCBI): domain Eukaryota; kingdom Metazoa; phylum Chordata; class Mammalia; order Primates; family Lepilemuridae; genus Lepilemur; species Lepilemur ruficaudatus. Next base: position 11,430 of record CAUYRT010016678.1, read on the forward strand.
AAACTCCTCTCACTGGAAGAGGAGGAAACCTAAGGAAAGAGTGGGTGTAAGAACTTTCCTATCAGTAGAGTGGTGCTGCTGCTGCTGCCACTGATCACCATCACCAGGGCACTGATGACAGGAGACGTAGGGGTCTGGATACATTGGTGGGTATGGTGTGATTTGGAACTGTTAGAGGGTCTAGAGCAAGTTTCCTTAGTTTCCACTGTTTGTTTGAATTGAGGGAGTTAGTCCTGAGATGGCAGCCAAGGACAAGCAGGAAATGTGAGGCAGAGAAGTCAGGGAATCAGAGGGCCGGGGAAAATGGTGGCAATGATCTCTATGTCAATGTCACAGATTGACTTGGGGTCTCTCTCTCTCTTTTTTTTTTTTTTTTTTTGGAGACAGAGTATCACACTGTTGCCCAAGCGAGAGTGCCATGGCATCAGCCTAGCTCACAGCAACCGCAAACTCTTGGGCTCAAGCAATCCTCCTGCCTCTCAGCCTCCCGAGTAGCTGGGACTACAGGCATGAGCCACC
>CAUYRT010016681.1:0-10822 GCA_963574885.1 Lepilemur ruficaudatus
TATTAGGCATCTACCCAAAAGAGCACAAGACATTCTATGATAAAGACATCTGCACCCGAATGTTTATGGCAGCACAATTCACTATTGCAAGGTCATGGAAACAACCCAAGTGCCCGTCAATTCATGAGTGGATTGTTAAAATCTGGTATATGTTCACAATGGAATATTACTCAATTTTAAGAAACAACAGTGAGTTAGCACCTCTTGTATTATCCTGGATTAAGCTTGAGCCCATTATTTGAAGTGAGGTAACACAAGACCCGAAGAATGGGCCCCACTTGTACTCGCCATCAAATTGGTATTGGCTGATTAACACTATGGTGCTCTAATGGTGGGAGTGTTCCCCAGGGATTTGGGGGGTGGGTGGTAGACTCACATGGGAGAGATGTGGTGAGCACTATGAAGGGAGGGGAATGCTTGAAATGTATTTGGGGATGGGAATTAAGGGTCACAATAGGCAGTAGGAAATCCTCTAAAACTGATTTATGTGTACAGCTGTACAGCTAGTTAAATTTACTATTAACCATTTAATTGTACACTTAAAATGGAGTAAAGACATGATATGTAAATTATACTTCAATAAAGAAAAAAAGGAAAAAAAGACTTCTTACAAACTAGTGGAAAATTATAGTACATGTGATAAGAAAGTGTAAATTCATTTAAGATATAAAGAACTTAAATTAATAAAATTTTAATAACAGTAAAAATAAATAAAAATTATGCAAATCTATGCCTAAATATATAACTGTATGCATAATATCAAAAATGCAAAATAATTTTAATTGCAAAAATATATTTTTTACCCACTGGATTTTTAAAAGAATGAATATTTTAAAATACAAATTTTGATGCACTGGGAAAATGAGTAGTTCATGAACTGCAACAGAATAAATCATTGCAATGTAATAATATATGGAGGATAGTTTAAAAATGTTAATCAAAATTTTAATTGCATATATCCTTGATACTAAAGTTCCAGTTCCAGAAAGTTATCTTATATATTCCCTTTCACCAGTGCATCAATGTTTTATGAAAGAATGTTCAACAAAGTGTTTGTTTGCAGAAGAAAAAGAGTGAAACAACCCAATTGCCCAGAAGTAGGGACGTACTAAAGAAATGTGGAATTCAACACGAGCGAGTGCCCTGCAGACCAACAAAGAGTGAGGAGCTTGCACCTACTAATAGGGGAAAAACTGAATAATTTAAGTGTAAAAAAAATGTTTCCTGGGTGTAAAAAACAAAAGGCATATACTGTGTGTGTGTGTGTGTGTGTGTGTGTGTGTGTGTGTGTGAATGTGTATGTGCGAGAGAGAGGGAGAGAGGTAGAGGGACTATGCAGTGCATTGCTCAGGCAAAATTCCAGTAGCTGCCTCTGAAAAGGGGAACCAGAGACTTAGAGTGGGTGAAACGATTTTTCTCACTTTTCTGTTTGTCTCTGATTTTCTTTTTAACATGGGTGCGCTAAATTTTTAATTTAAAAAGTTTAAAAATTATGATTGCAATGTAGCCTGAACTTAGGGATGAAAGTGTTGATGAGGAAAATATAACAGTGGAAATTAAACACATAAAACATTAAGGGAAACATATTTAGAAAGTAGACCTGGCCTGCCTCTGAGATGGACTGGGTGAGGTTGGGGTTTAGGGGGAGTGAAGCACTGATGATTAATTACTAATGTATGGACTAAGAAGCAGAGAAGCTAGGAGAGTCAAAATTTAAGGTAGGAATCACATGAGAAATAGTAAGTTTGAAAAAGCATAGAATTAGTTCAGTTTTGGATATCATAATAAAATCTAAAGTCTATTCATTGCTCACAATGTGTCAGTCATAGTTTTAATTACTTTACGTGCATTGACTCAATTTAATCCCCATAACAACCTAATAAAAAGGTATTAAGATTATGATGCCTTTTGAAAATTCTTGGCACATAATTGGACAACAGTGCATATTTCATTTATCACAACACACTCCCACCAGTCATGGACAGCACCCTATTAATAAATACATTGATATTTTTATAGGAACACATGAATATTTACACTGAGGGTGATGAAGAGACTCTCAGCCTCTTGGTTATACTGATTTGAAAAGTTTAAAATTCTTTTGGGACATCCAGGTAGAGGCATCCAGAAAGGAAGAGAATTCAGAAAAGGATCTGGGAGCTATGACCGGAAGGATGGTCCCTGCAGGCATGGAATGGATAAAATGACCCAGGTTAGGGTGCGTGCTGAGAGAGGAAGGGACCCGTGGTGTAAACCAGAAGGCAGTCAACACTGAAGGGACAGGCAAAAAAAAAAAAAAAAAAAAGTGAATTTTAATAGCCAATACGTATGGAGCACTTTCTGTGCCAGGAAAATCACATGCATTATTCCATTTCACTTTTCCACTAACTCTATCAGAGCGTTTTTATAATCTCCATTTTGCTGATTAGGAAAGAGCCTCTGTTTGTTACACCACAATGGGAGTGAATGTCAACATCTCTGTTCTGCTCCAAAGACTATGTTTTCCACCATGCTGAGGTCACAAAATGTGGGAGATGTAAAGACAAAATGTTTGGCTGACTTTAATTATCTTTAGCCTTAATTATATTTGAGTGAATAATTTAATTTTTATTTATTCCAATAATCTTTATTGCTTACCTATAGGCACAGGAAACTCTGCTAGGTGTTTTTAATAAAGGAATACATAAATAACATTTCTGTTTTCAAGCAACTTACAGAAATGCTAGACAGTAGTTACAAAATAAGGTGATAATAGCTATTGGGAGAGCCACAAACTATGTTTGAGGAGTGTCAGAGGTGCCTTCTTGAGGGAGCTGAAATCTAAGCTGAGAACTAAGGTATGAACGGCAAAAAAAGGGAAAATTTTTCATGAAGAGTTATGACAAAAAATGCTCTTAGAATTCTAGGTTGGGCTTTGTCCCACATGTACTTGCCATCTAATTGGTACTGACTGATTAACACTATGGTGCTCAAATGCTGGTGGTGTCCACCAGAGATTTGGGGGTTGTGAGAAGACCCACATCTGAGGGATGTGGTGAGCACTGTGGAGGGGAGGGGCATGCTTGAAATGTATTTGGGAATGGGAATTAGGGGTCTCAATAGGCGGAAGGAAATCCTCTAAAACTGATTTATGTGAATAGCTGTACAACTTGGTAAATTTACTAATAACAGTTTAATTGTACACTTAAAATGGAGTAAAAGCATGATATGTAAATTATACTTCAATAAAGAAAAAAATGCTCCTAGAAGACATGGCGGAATGTACAAAGGCATAGCGTGAGCAAATGCATGGCTTTGTAGACCACACTGTAGTGCACTGCGGCTGTATAGTCACGGGGAAAGGGGAAGTGTGTAGGAGAGGTCAGAAAAATGAGGTGGGGCCAGATCAAAGAAGCCCTTGCATGCCATGCTGAGGAGCCTCTGTTACCGCATGCCTTAGGGCTACACTATTGGCATGTGACTCACAGAGTTAGATCAGAGCTTTCATTAATTTATTCGTGCATGCACTTTGCAGACGCTGTTGTAAAAATATATGTGAGCACACTGATAAGTTGAAGTGTGCTCCAACTGCGAGGAATTATTTTGATTCTGTACAAGGGAGACAGTTATCATTTTCAATTATACAACATACTCAAGGTCTGAATTCTTAGTAAAGAAAGTTTGAATGTCATTACTGGCTTTCCAGAACACCATTGTAATTGAGCAGTGGAGACAGCAATGAGTTTTCCACAACTTTCTCAAGGCAATGAGTCGTGGGAAGTGCCTCGTCTAGGGAACAAAGAAGTCTTGGGTTTCACTTCCGTTCTTCTACTTCCAACATGCTTTCCACTGGGAACTTGTTTCACTTCTGGCACTTTAGTTTTCCCACCTGATAAACTGTTCTCTTTAGCATAAGAAATTGGAAAGATGGACTCCCATTGCATCTCTTTTACTGTTTGAAAAACTAAGATAAAAAATGTTCTTGTTTTCACTCTGAAGTGCTTTTTTGCCCTTATCTATGGGGGTGTGTGGTTTACTTAGTCTATTGACATTTGAGTTTGCACTGTAGAAAAATGAGTGAAGCACACATGATTAATATTAATAATGATAATAAAATCTCCCACAAAGGTTTCCCACTAATCTTATATTATTCAGGCTATGGGTGCAATGAACATCCTGAATATTTAATAACTCAAGGAAAGAAAACCCAATTGAAAGAACATCTCGAGCTGTCATATATATGCATGAAAAAGCCCCTTATCCCATGACAAGGGAGAAATAACTGGATCTGTCAATGGTAAAATATGACATTTTTGCTCCTTTAGTCAAATGCCACTACTGATTGCAAGTGCCATCTTATAACAAAGACCAACTTCCTATACAATATGAAAAATATAAATCCTTCTTTCCTCACAAAGAATTCATATTGAAAGGTCATTACAGTGCATATAAAATCCCACTGAAGCTGCTTAATGCACTTTCTATTTTCACTCCGTTATTATCAGGTGAGAGGGGGTTTGTGTAATTAAAAGCAGGCTGTGATTTGCACAGGCAGAAGCAAGAGAAAATCAGATAAGTGAGGGTTTGCTTGGGGAAAAATAATTGATCAGCCCAGAAATAATACAGAAATGATGGAATTAAAATGTCTGTGTCTCTGAACTTTGTTTGTAGAAAGAAAGGTTGTTTTCTTCTTTCTTCTTCTTCCTTTTTCTCTCACAACCTCCCCCGACAAGGCACAGGCATCTCCTTAGGGCAAAGGCGTGTTCCTGCAAAGCATATAAAGACTGTATGAGATACAAAGTTTTTTAAGAAAATGAGATTTTTCCAATTCAGTTCACCCTCAAAATGAAATTAGTTTGGTGTATTATGTGAATTGTGGCTTTTTTTTTTTTCTCCTTTCTTTGTATATTCAGCATTTTGAATATAACAACAGAGGCTAAGAGAGTATTTGGGAGAAGGGAATAGACCTCAAAGAAATTGATTTTTATTTGGTGAATGTAAAAAGCTACCATCAAAAGAAATCTTAGCCTGCTTTTTATGGTAAGCTGTTTTACTGTATTTTTCCTCTTTATTTAAAAATTGTCACCTTTTCTAATCAGGTGACAGTTTATTTTCCTTGTGTTCATTTTGCTCTTATTCCCTGTCTTAGAAATCAACAAAATGTTGTTCAACATTTCTTTTCATTGTTCATTTTCATTAATGTTAATATGTTTATATTAGTCTTGATAGAGTGCTCACTAAAAGATTGACAAGCCCTGAAACCCTAGGTTAGTAATCCTTTAAAAATTTATTGCAAGCTACAATGTGCCAAATTCTAAGATCATATAGGCACTGAATGTCAAATAGGATTCTGTTTATCAATGTATTGGGACAAAAACTGGCAGCCCTCGAGGTTCTAAAATGTGCAGGCTGGCAGAGATCTTATGAGTTAACCAGTCCATTCCCCTGAATTAAATAGGTATGAAACCAAACCAGGAAAAAGAGGTGGAAATCCATTCCATTATAAATGCTCAAAACATATAGGGTACATAAACATACCTTTCACCCTTTTACACTGATTTTTTAAAAACCTACGTACATTTTACTATGCCTGGCAGAGTTCTTCTACATTTTATAAAGAGATATGTCTTCCAAAAAATACTGGATGGAGGTATTGAAATTGAAGCTTAAAAAATTGATTTTATATTATGTGTATAACCATGAAATCACAATAGGCATGTAAGAAGACTAGAAAAATACTTGAAATATCAGCAAGAATTGTTTCTAGGTTTTGAAATATGAGTGATTTTTCCTGTTTTCATTTTTAGTTTATTGGTTACATTTTCTAAAATTCAAATGATTAGATTTTGTCATAATAGAATATTTTATTATATAATTGTTTCTTGGAGTTTTGGCTAAGATCAAGTGTAGTGGAAAAAAATGTAGTATGAAAGCTGTACACTATAGGTCAAATTCCCTACCACTTTATAACATTTGTGTATTCATACAAAAAATTAACAAAGTCTCCCTAGTTGAAATAAGTTGATAAGTTTCAATGACAAATATTGGCTACATAATATACTGAGGGTGTATTTATTCAATATCACTTTTGAGAGCTTGGAAAATGCTTACCATGTTGCCAGGCATCTAATTGGTCTTTGACAAATATTTATTACATTAAAAAAATAGGGTGCTCATTTCAGCAGCACATATAACAAAATTGGAATGATACAGGGAAGACTAGGATGACCCCTGCACAAGAATGACACACAAATTCATGAAGCATTCCATATTTTTAGGTGCAGCCATTCTCATGTCACATAAGATTGACTTTAAATCAATAATGGTAAAGAAAGAAAAACATGGTCATTATATAATGGTACAGAGAGCAATTCAATAAGAAGACATAACAATCCTAAATATCTATGCACCTATCACAGAAGCATCCATATTCATAAAGCAAGTTCTACTAGATCCAAGCAAAGAGATATACAGCAGCATCTCAATTGCTGAGGACTTCAACACCACACTTAGACAGCTGGACAGATGGTTCAAGCAGGAAATCAACAAAGAAACACAGGACGTAAACGGGACTCTAGAAAAAAATGGGCCTAACAGGCATTGACAGAACAGTGTCCCTCAAAACTACTGAGTGTACACTCCTTTCATCAGCACATGGAGCAGTCTCCAAGACTGATCTTATCTTAGGCCACAAAACATGTCTCATCAAATTCAAAAAAATAGAAATCATACCATGTATTTTCTCAGACCACAGTGGAATAAACCTGGAAATCAATTCCAGGGGAAATACTGAATTCTACACAAAGTCATGGAAATCCTGCAGCTGCACAATTATTAGGTCAATAATGAAATTAAGATGGAAATCATAGCCACATGCAAAACATTGAAACTGGATCCCCACCTCTCACCTCTCACAAAAATCAACTCACGATGGATAACAGACTTAAACCTAAGACATGAAACCATAAGAATTCTAGAAGAAAATGTCATGAAAGCTCTTATAGACATCAGCCTAGGCAAGTAATTTATGAAGAAGACCCCAAAGCAATTGCTGTAGCAACACAAATAAATAAATGGGACCTGATCAAATTAAAAAGCTTCTGCACAGCCAAGGACACTAGCATTAGAGCGAATAGACAGCCTACAGAATGGGAGAAAATATTTGCATGCTACACATCTTATAAAGGGCTGATAACAAGAATCTATATAGAACTTAAGAAGATTAACAAGAAAAAGTCAAACAACCCCATCAAAAAGTGGCAAAGGGCATGAACAGAAACTTTTCAATAGAAGACAGAATAATGGCCTGCAAACAAAAAAAAGTGTTCAACATCTCTAATTATTAGGGAAATGCAAATCATAACCACAGTGAGATATCACCTAACTCCAATGAGAATGGCCTTTATCAAAAAGTCCCCAAACAACAAATGCTTTTGTTTTTTGATTTGGAAATTTCCTCAGATATCTAGTCCACAGACTGCCAGAAATGGAATCTACTGATAAAATATTTTAACTTCACAAATATACCATTTGGAATATAATCATTAATAAAAAAATTAACAAAAACTGGGACTATGAAAACAACTTAGTTTGAAACTCTGGGCTCCCAGTCTAAATATAGTAAAAAGTCAAATGCCCATGCAATGTTTCATACTTTATTAAAAGAAAAATTTGTAAAGACACATATTGCTATCATTTTGCTCTTTTATGTGGCTTTAACCATCTATTCTTTATACCTAGGGGGTCTTACAGATGTTAGCTTGGACATTCTAAATGCATGTACTTTCAGCTTTCGGTGAATATTAGTTACGTTTATGAGTTCAGCTGTTTCGTTGAGACTCGAAACATCAGAGGCTTAAAGATCTAAGCATGGCAGCCCAAGGTTGGAGTGGCAGCTCCACTTGCCAGTGAGCCAGGTCCCTATTGTCATGATACTTCGATATCCTTACAGCGTTGTTCTTATCTGTACAGTCTAACAACACCTCACCCTGCATTCACACTCCTCCCAGAGAGAAGAAAAACAGAAAGAGGAAGGGCACACCTCTTCCCATTGAACAATACGAGAAGCTACCAGCAACTGCCTACATATCTTGTTGTCAATCATACGGTACATCTAGCTGAGAGGGAGCTGGGAAAGGTTGTGTCTATACTTGACAGTTACATTTCCAGCCAATATTTGGGTGATCTTTTACTACAGAAGAAGCAGGATTGAATATTAATTGTTAATCGTTTTCTTTGTTTATTGTAAGTTCCCTGTGAGATAAGACAAATGACGCTAAGAATGGCTACATAGCCTCTATGGTTAGCAGATGGAGCAGCATTTCTGAACTTAGAAGACACTAAGAGCCCGGAGGAATGATAAGATACATGTAACACATCAGGCATCATGCTGGATGTTCCACATTTGCTATGTACTATTTAATACCAGGACAGAAAAGTCCTAGCTTGGATGGCCTTTCAAAATGACTTTGAGGCAAGGATTCGAGTGCAGTAGTTCATTTGAGCAATGATCCCAGACAACGCGATGAGAACATGAGCAAACAAGGCAGGGAAGGGACAGGTACCAATATTTTGACACTGTGGGCAATGGGGGCCTGGTTCCATGGGAACTACCTGAGAAACTGTGTGCCTGGCACCTCTAATTTGTCCAATAAAAAAAACAAAGAAGGCAGGGAAATTATTATTCATATTCACAAACTCTAGTCCTCCTTGCTTTGGCTTGGTACAGTCTGCTTAGAACCTGTTCATCGTTACTGTCACCATCCCCCATCCCCCTCAATTCTGGCCTAACACTTGGGCAATCTGGCTGCTCCTTCAGGATTTTTCACTTCCTTGAGGATATACCCCACCCCATCATCATTTTCATAGGACCCTGTGTTTTCATTCAATAGCATTTACCCCAAGTGTAAGTATGTACTTATCTGTGTAACTATTTGTTTGACACTTGGCTCTCTCTCCATAAGCCCTATAATGCCAGAGCTCTTAGGTGCCATTTTCACCAGTGTATATTCAGCAAAATGTAGGAGTCCAAGTAGGCCATCAAAAAAGTTTGCAGAGTGTGTCAATTGATTGCTATTCTAAAAAGTTTAGGCAGTCAAAGTCAAAATAAAAGAAAAAAATTAGTGAAAATGTAGCCACTCCCCCCTCCAAAAATTGTTTTTATCCTTCTACATAATCTCCCAATTGCTGACTACAGTTTCTTAAATCGATTTTTATTTTCATCATGATGTAAATATAATTCCATGCTCTTCTTGATTTTGACCTTACCATTTTAACAAGTATTTCTCCACGTCACTTCATAGTCACTAATAGTCACTTCATAGTCACTACATTAATAGTGTCGTGGAATCATGGGGTGATGGCAACATTGTAGCATGCTTAACTTTTCCTCAAAAGCTGTGTATTTAAGTTACTTTCCCTGTCAGGTCTTCTTAATTTTTTATTGTATATTACCTTGTAATAAACAATATGCATAAACTTTTTTGTTTTTTATTTATTTACTATGGATAAATTCTCACTACAGAAATAAGAATGTATCTAGATATCTATGGCTCTGAAAATGCCATCTTAAAATACTTTCTAAAAACAGTATGAATTCAGATTTCTGCTAATAATATAGGGGCCCCAGTTTTACTTTCTATCTTCAAGATAAATAACGTTAACAATCTGTCTGGACACCTTTACATTAATGTCTTTCTCTGCATTCAATAAACATGAAAATGTAAGTTTACATGGAGAGGAAAATGTTTTTGTTCATTTCTCCATTCCTAGATTTTCTCACTCAACCTTCCCCCATATCTATTAAAGGAATATATTACCTTCCTTCAGAGTCCTAAGTTCTATTCTTCTCATTTCTCTATTTCTGTTTTAATATGATACTTGTGTTGCAGCTTGATAGTAATTAATATATTTTAAAAAGTATTGGAATCTTGAAAAAGAAAAGAACTTTAAAAGGTATTTGTCATTTTTCACAGCTATTTGTCCTTATGAGTATTTTGTTTTGAAATGCCAGTTCCAAATGAAAAGCATGCTGAAATTCTTATGAAATTTTGATTGAAATTGTATTTTAAATTTGAGTAAGAATAATACAGTTCTATTTTCATCATGTAGACTTTAATTTTTCTAAGAAATTTACATTTTTTATTGTTCCAGTGATTATTTGTATTGAACTATGAATTGAAGATATTAATTCTATTCTTTATTAATTCTATTTTTTAAATCATCTAACAGTTTTATCACTTTCGGTTTTTTTTCTATTTTTTATTTCAGAAAACTATGGGGGAATATTATGATTTGGTTACATGGATTGCTTTTGTACTACAGCAAAAAAAGCACACTTATAACTGTGCTTTTGTCACAGTTATAAGTGTGTCTATTACCTAGATAGTGTACACTATAGCCGTAAGGTCTGATTTCCCCGTCACCTCCTTCCCCTCCAATCTGCATGATTTCCATTGACTTTTACTTCCATCTGTGCACGTAAGTGCTGATTGGTTACTTCTAATTTAATAGTGAATATATGTGATGTTTGTTTTTCCATTATTCCAATATTTCAATTAGGAGGTTGATCTCCACTTCCATCCAAATTATTCCAAAAGGCATTTATTATTTTTTATGGTAGTATTATTTTATGGTAGTACTCCATGGTGTATATATACCACATCACATTAATCCACTCATAAAATAAATGAAGTGTTGGTTGTACGTAGATACAGTTGGAGCACTATGTATGTACTCTCTGGACTACTTTGACAGAGTAGGTTTTTGAATGTAACAAGATAAGTCAACTTGAGTGGTAATATATTTTGGGAAATCAGCTCACTACGAATTGTGACTGTAAACA
>CAUYRT010016682.1:0-80628 GCA_963574885.1 Lepilemur ruficaudatus
TATATGGATTAAATAAGAGCACTTGGTGCTCAAAAGGTCGTGGTGTTCACTAGGGATTCGGGCGGTGGGGGCTAGACCCACATCTGAGAGATGTGGTGAACACTGTGAAGGGGAGGGGCATGCTTGAAATGTATTTGGGGATGGGTATTAGGGGTCTCAATAGGGGGTAGGAAATCCTCTAAAACTGATTTATGTGAATCGCTGTACAACTTGGTAAATTTGCTAATAACTATTTAATTGTACACTTAAAATGGAGTAAAGACATGATATGTAAATTACACTTCAATAAAGAAAAATAAATAAATATGACATAATAAAAAAAAGATGTTGCTGCATGAGGGATGGATTTCTAGACATGGTTTCATCACTCTGCTCACCATTTTCTATTGTGAATTCTCCTTCAGATGTCTGACTTCCCTGCCATTCCAAAAATGCACTGAGGGAGTAAGTTTCACTCCTTTTATTCCTCCACCATCTGGAACCATGTCTATGTTTCGTAAGTAAGAGTTCAATGAGTGTGTTGTGACTCAATAAGTGATTGAATGGGTGAATAAAGTTATGGAACCTCTGCATGCTTCTGTTTCTCCATCTGTGAAAAGGGAAAAATGTAAGGACCTTACTCCTGGACTAGTTGGGAGGGTTTAGCTAGACTGATATTTGCAATTATAAGTTCTCTGTTAAATAAATATGCAAATATGCAGTGCACTAGGTAAATGTAAAGAATTCGGATTATCAGCCCTATCACAGAAAAGTCGTGTGGAGGGCAGAGGGGAGTTTGTGGAGGGGTCATTCCTCTGTCCACACACACAAGACATCATCTGTCTCTGCTCAGATAAACCTGGTGTGCTCATCACATATTTCTCTTCTTAAGGTCGCAACACATTTTCCTAACCATGCCTTACACACTTTTTGATTAGCTGTGGGATAAAATAGATTTTTTTCTTAAATTTCTCACTACTGTTCTTCAAAGACATTGCTATTTTTGTTCCTTTAAACAAACTGTAATTGGATTGTGCAATATTCAAAGTGAACCAGATCTGAAAATGCTCGCTTTGAAATTTTTGCCCAATTATTTATCACTACTTGTTCTCACATATATGCAGATTGTTTTTATCCTCTTCCAAAAGAACTCCACAGATTGAATACAGCCCCTTCTCAAAGCTTTGGTATACTTGAAAACAAAACTCTGTCAATTCTCTGACTCCTCATAAAAATCTGACAAATGCCATATCTTCTTCACAAACCTAGTGATTGACATTTGAACAATTTAGTCACACTGCTCATTTAGCACCAGGACAGCCAGAATGCCTGAGTCACTCGTGTCTGAGAGGTCTGCCTGTGAAGGCGCGGTGCTCATTAATGAGTCAGGTATAAAAGAGTGAGACCCTGTCCCTCACGGTCTGCTTGGGCTGATCCTTCCAGTTCTGAATGAGAAACTTAAAGATGGCAGCTGTCTATTTATTATTCAGCTCATAGCTATGAAGTCATCCACATTTTCCATTTAGATTTTATTGGTGTGAATCTTGTGTAGGAAATTGAATCATGTTTTCAATTCCTTACAACCCAGAACATAACGCTTTTTCTTCAGAAGTTAATAGGGCACTGTCTCGGGCTTTTTCTAAACGTCTTGTCAAAGCAAAAGAAACCTTTTCTTTCGGGCCAGCATCCAGCCTGTGTGCCTGTCTCTGCTCTGACTGAAAAAGAAAATGATTCAGTCTTCCAACTGGCTATTCTCTGGTCGCCTTAATTCATGGGAAGCCAAGAAGGAAAAATTGGTAGGTTCAACAATGTTGGACAAGGATAAACAGAATCATATCACATTAACTGTAATTTATAGCATTTCAACACATCCCTGCTCCTGCCAAAGCCGGCAAAGACGGGCCCCTGTTGGAAAAAAGGGCAGAATGAGGTAGGGCTAAGGGGTCTAATAGAGAATCTGAATTTCTGTTTTCTGAGTTGGAGTTTGAGAATTAGAGCGCTATCAGCACTTTCTTGAATGTTTTGCTCATTCGTGCTATAAAAATAAATATCACAAAATATTTTCTGGACTCAGTCTGGTCTGTTGCTAAAACCAAAGCTTCCAAACAGACTCACTGAGGCTCGTTTCACAAGCGTGGACATTTTCAGGCTGGCAGGTGGCCACTGGAGGAGTTACTGAAATTCAATTCAAAATGATGTACTCGGCATGAAAATGTCCGTTTATGAGCATTCGAAAGGATGAAGTATTTCACGGGAAGATGACAGCAATGACAACTTCTAGGACCAAGCAGTGTTGCCTGGAGATGATTATCCCCGAAACACACACACACACACACACACACACTCCGAGAGCTTTGCTGGAGAGCCTTCTAAAGGCCGGGACTGTTTGTGTTCAGATGGAATCTCTGTATATGAAGCTATTTATTACAGACTGAGAAAACAAATATATGCAACAGAGGGTTGGTAGAATTTGCAGCTAAAATACCCATAGCAGGGCCAAGATCATGGATCCCAACCAGATCAGAGCCGAGGACTCAGAGGACCATTTTCTAACCTAAAGCTTCCCCAACATGTTCAGAAGCAGAACATCTGGAAGTCATGTTGTCTCTATAGAACCGTGGGAGACACTGATAGCATTTTTTTCCAGCACATGACCTAGGAAAAATTTTTCTAGCTAAAACCATGGCTGTTATGGGTATGCAATTCAACAACTCAACCCTGAATATTGCACTTTTCTTTTTTAATTGTCTTTCTCTCCCACTAGGATGAAATAATCTCTACAAGGACAGGGACTTGATCTAATTCACTCCGCCTTCCCAGGACCTGAATGATCATCCTCAGAAGCAACTTGTGGTCAAAATGCACAAATGCATGTGCCTGATCATTTCAGAGTTCTTCTAGCACATCCATTTGCTGCCGTGGGACCTGGTAGCAAGGTAGGCAACACCACAGATTCTAAGAGGAAATGATGGGCAAGGAAAATGCTTAGCACTTAAAAGTCTATTCAGCAACATAATTTCATCCTCTACATTTGGAGAAGACCATCACTGTAAAATTTTAGAGGTGGTAATTTTTTAAGCATTTCTTAGGTCCGCCTCTATTGAACACCAGCAATTGGTGAAAACAAAGTTGAAAAATTATCAGCCTAACCTATCCTGACATTGTGAGAACTTACGCTTAGAGTGCAAGTCAGATTAGGAGACCTGGTCATCAGCGTAGCCAACTAACAACAATTTGTGACCACAGATTAAAGTGGTCGCATGAAGTGATTCCGTGTTGTTATACAATGTCCCAAAGTCAGGGGTGTCCAGTTCCCACTTCCACTTGGGAGCCAGGGTAGCTTTGTGTTTGCGGGGTGAAGACATCATCCACTCATTTGATGAACAGTCTCTCAGGACCTTCCTATGCCTTCTTATGTGCCAGGTACTGTCCTGGGCCCTGGGCAGACAGCAGTGAATAAGACCAACTCCCTTCCCCATGAAGATTATTTCATTCTTGTGGATGAGAAAGGTGGTTTACATAAAAGAAGATCAGTTAGTAATAAGAGCTGTGAAGAAAAATAAAGTAAGGTGAGGAGATAGAGGGGAAGGCAGTGAGGATAGGTTATTCAGGAAGGCTTCTCTGGGGAGGGAACATTTGAATAAGTACCTGAATTAAGTAAAAGCATACATTTGGTGATAATAGGGGTGACCAACATCTGACAAGACCTCAAAGGGCTTTTTGGCCTGAAACAGGATCACACAATGACATAAAAACAATCAGACAAGAGCAGTTCATTGCACAACTCTACTTGTGTACGGAAAATAATTGGAAACATCTTGTTTCTTCCACTAGGCTGGCAGAACTTTAGTGAAGTACCCAGAAAAGAGGAAAGTAAATAGGATAAATTT
Organism: Lepilemur ruficaudatus; assembly: GCA_963574885.1. Taxonomy (NCBI): domain Eukaryota; kingdom Metazoa; phylum Chordata; class Mammalia; order Primates; family Lepilemuridae; genus Lepilemur; species Lepilemur ruficaudatus. The sequence goes on from CAUYRT010016682.1 coordinate 3,870, forward strand.
CAAAATATCTGTGCCCACTTGGTTATAATAAAAATCCAGGGTAAGTTACGTGAGACCAGATAATATATTTGCAAGAAGTCTTTGCCTTTAACTACTGTCTTAGTTTGTTCTGGTTGCTATAACAAAAATACCACAGTCTGGGTAGCTTATAAACAACAGAAATTTATTTGTCACAGTTCTAGAGGCTGGGAAGAGGATGCTCAAGGCATTGACAGATTCTGTGGCTGGGGAGGATCAGCTTCCTGATTCATAGACAACCATCTCTGGCTGCAATGTCACACGGCAGAAGGGGCCAAAGACCTCTCTGGGTCCCTTTTATAAAGATACTGATCCTATTCACAAGGGCTCCACTCTCATGACCTAATCATTTTCTAAAATCCCTACCTTTAAATACCATCACCTTGGGAATTATGTTTCAGTATATGAACTTTAGGGGAACATAATCATTCAGTCTATAGCAATTCCTAAATATTATTTATTAAATTATCTTCCATAGTCAACATACAAAGAGAAGAAATAAGTGTTCCAGCAGAAAAAGAGCCAACTTTGGGGACAGAAACATGACAGGCAAAGTCTTGGTTCTGCAGTACTTGTCATCTTGCACATACTGTCTCTGCGTGTCAGTTTCCACATTTGTAAAATGAAAATGACCATGTCTGTTCTGTAGGGTTGTGGTGAGAATTATTAATGATAATGTTTATAAAGGCCTATCCTATCCTGCTAGTGGTGGAGAGTTAGTAATATATACAATGTTATACAGAAAATCAGAAAGAAAAAATGCTTCCCCTAAAAAGCAAACAAAAAAAAAATAGTACCTAAGAATAATTTTTCTCCACCCTCCCCAGAATCACTGTCTTTAAATCTTAATCCATCAGCACCAATGGCAACAGTTCAGTATACTCATGGATTGGGTATATATGCTACAGAGCTCTTTTTAAGAGTATATATAGTATGCAAACTTCTGTTTCAAAAATGAATGCCTGTGCACATTGTCTCTTAAAACTTTGGGACTTCTGCATTGGTAGAAAAACCAACTCCAATTAATTGATGACAACTCCAACCTGAATTAGTGTTGCTATAACTCACAGACTACCTTAAGAAGTTTAGCCTTATAAGCAAACCTTCTAATTAGAACTAGTACAACCTAGTGCTACCTAGAGGAGGAGGAGATTGGTACAAACAAATGGATGTAAAACAATTACTTTTTCAGCTAAATGTTCATGTCCATGCATCCATCTACACATCTATCCAACCAGCAGATATTTACTGAGTGCTACATGCCAGTCGTTGGTTTACGTGGTTGGGATTCAGCCATAAACTAGACAACGCTGCTGCTGACTTCATGGAATATATATTCTAGTTTGAAAGACAGATAAACACAAACAACTGAACTGATAAATACTTTGAGGAGTTGAAAAGTGCCGTGAAGAAATGAGTGCATAGTCAGGACATATGGAGAACAAGGAGTAGCTTGTGGGGGGCGGGGTATTAGGGTGGTCAAGGACCACCTCCCTGAGGAGGTGATGTGTGAATCAACACACATGAAGTGAAAGACTGAATCATGCTAAGATCTGGGGGAAGAGCATTCTAGGTAGAGGGAACAGCCAGTGCCAGGGCTCCCAGGTGGGAGTGAGCTAGATATTTTCCAAGCACAGCGAGAGGACTGTCAGAGCTGGAGCAGGGACAAGGGGCGGAGTGGTGGGACATGAGATTAAAGAGGAAGGCAGAGCCAGATCATGGAAGGCCTCATAGGCCAGAGTAAGCATTTTCTAGTTTATTCTAAGTATTATGACAAGACTTTGGCTTTTATTTATGCTTTCTAACAAAGGAATAATTTGATTTTTTTTTTTAATGATTCTAATTGTTACAGGAGAAAAGGAACTGTGTGTCCTGTTGCAGGAGGTGTCCAGGTCTGGAGATGGAGAAGACAAGAGGAGGAAAAAGCCAGAGAAATCCCTTTGTAAGTGACTGCAACAGTGACCTTGAAAGAAACACCAGGGGCTTGGGCCAGGGCAGTAGTAGGGGGGAGTTGTCAGAAGCAGTCAGATTGGGATACATTTCAAAGTAGAAGGAGCAGACCTCCTGCTGGAGAAGTGAGTGTAGGGGAAAGAGAAATTGGGGGCACTCCCAATGTTTTCAGCCTGAGCTCTGGGGGTGCCTTTGCTGAGATGTGCAGAGTAGAAAGGAGCAGATTTGGAGGAGAAATCAGGAGTTCCTTTTGGGGTGTGTCCATTCAAAATGCTTATTATACATCAAGATAGAGATATTGACCAATCAGAAGAAAGTGAAACAAATATCCTTAATTTGCTGCTGAGAGGTTCAGTGTCAAAATTCCAGGAATAAGCACTCATTACTGTGATTCTCTTACTGCTTAAACTTTGGGAAATACTTCATTTTCCTCTCTCAAGAAGTAATTTCTTGCTAATTTGACTAAATGAATATATCTGGAATTCTACACCCCATAATTACTAAATATACATTATTTTTAAAGTGTACGACGTAACATTTAGCAAGATAAACCATATGCTGGAGCAAAAAGAAAATCTCAACAAATTTCAAAAAAGTATGTTTTTCACCTCAGTGAAATTAAATTAGAAACCAATAATAGAAAGATAACTAAAAAATTTCCAAATATTTAAAAATTAAGCAACCTGCTTCAACTTAACGTGAGTCAAAGAAGTAATTAAAATGGAAATTAGAAAATATTTTGAACTGAACAATAATGAAAATATGACATATCAAAATGTGTGGGATGCAGCTCAAGCAATATCTAAAGGCAAATTTGTAGCTTTAAATACATATTTCAGAAAAGAAGAAAGAGTGAGAATAAATGATGGAAGCTTCCATTTCAATTAGCTGTAAATAAATTAACAAATTACACTCAAAGAAAGTAAAAGAAAGAAAATTGTACAGATTAGAGCAGAAAGAAAAGAGAAAACAGATATTCAATGGGGAAGCCTAAAAAAGCCAAGTGTTGAATTTTTTGAAAACATGAGTAAGTTGATAAATTTCTAGCAAAACTGACCAAGAAAAAAAAAAAAAAAAGAAAAGAGAATGAAGGAGAAGAAGAGGATTTTTAAATCCAACATCAGGATTTTAAAAGGCCACATTGCTACAGATCATATAGACATTAAAAGGATTATAATGGGCTATTTTGAATAGCTTTGCCAATTCAACAACTTAGATGAACTGGATAAATCCCTTGTAAAACACAACTTATCAAAAATAAAACAAGAAGAAATAAGAAATCTGTTGAAGAAATTGAATCTTTAATTATGAAATTTTTCCACAAAGAAAACTCCAGGCCCAGATGGTTTCGTGAGTGAAGTCTTCCAAACACTTAAGAAAAAATAGCAATCTTATATAAACGCTTTCAGAGTTTAGAGAAATAAAACATTTTTATACTCATTTTATAAGGTCAGCATAACACTGACACCAAAACATGATAAAGCCATTATAAGAAAACTACAGGCCAATCTCTCTCATAAAAGAAAAAGCAACTTTTTCCTTAAGATATCCCTTTCCTTTAGTCTCTTTTGTTCAGTTAGATTAACTTTTAAGCAGGTTTGAGTTACTTAATAGCTCCAAGAAAATTTCAAGAGAGGGGATTTTTCCAAACTGAAATCTTACATTAAATAGTAGGTGCCTGTTGTTCACCTGATACTCTCAAAGAATATATTTGTGTCCCTAGGACAAAATTAATTATAATTCCTCTCTTTGGATCAAACCCACATTTTGGTCCATTTAAAAAAAATTAAAATTAAGGGAGTCAAATGACATCAGCTCAGCTTACCACAACTCATTTGTAGGACAAATATCTGCTAAAATAACTGATAATAACAGTGAGATCATTTCTTATTGTATTTTGTGATGAGTTACAAGTGAAAGCAAGCACATAATCACATATTAGACACATTTGTATATAAAAGACTTTTATAACCACTTGGCACCAAATCATAGTGATGCAGAGCTATGATTTCATTAGACAACAAATAGCATTTCACTGCCTCAAGTTATTTTCATACAATAAACTGTCGCATAAAAAGAGAGTAGTTTAATATTTTCTTTCTTATGAAAATTTTCAAGTATCTTCATGTGCCATTTTATTAATCTCAGTACCCCCAAAATATGCCAATCTGATTTGGCCATTTTGGAACACACTCCAGTTAACTATCTGCAACATACCCAAGCAATCAAATTGTCTGATTTATTTCCTTGAATTGATCGGATGTTTCATACGCGTTTACAAACCAGTCACCTGCAGTTGTCACAGGGCGACGATTCTCCAAATGTGGTGCACAGACCAGCATCATGAACTTCACCTGGGCGCATGTTAGAAATGCAAGTTCTCTAATTCCATTTCAGACCCATTAGATCAGAAACCAAATCAGAAACACAACAATCTGTGCTTTAGCAAGCTCTCCAAGTGGTTCTGATACCCTCTCAAGTCTGAGAACCACTGAGAGATCCGCTGAGGATCCAGTTATTATCAGTTTTATCCCCGCCCCCATATCTTCTTGCAATATACGTACCATACGGTACTCACATATACAACACTGTCCCCTAAGACACAGTTTTCAAAGAAAGAAAAGGAAAAAGTTACGGGTAAATAAAAGGCTACAATAACTTGTAATCTAACTATTGGTAGGAGATCAGTAACTGTCCCTCGGTTTTGGCTATGGCATATATAGAATTGTTTATAGACTTAGGCCTAATTTCCAGACACTTCGGTTGTAACTCCACTCTTCTCACTGGAGAATACTTACCAGAATTGTAAGTGGATGGGAGTGATGGTACTTCCACCGGCATGATCTGCATATGGGCTATGCAGGATGGGCTAAAGGAATAGACCCTGGAGCCTGGGTTTGAAGTCCACCTCCACCTTATTAGCTGTGAGACCTTGGGCAAGTCTCCTAACCACTCTTTGCCTCAATTTCCTCATCTGTAAAACAGGGACAATAACTGCTCCTACCTCATGGAATTGTGAGTATTAAATGAAAGGATATATATCGAATGTTCTTTAGATAGGGTTTGGCACCTAGTAAATCCTCAGCAAGTGTTAGCAACTATTATTACTGGCTTTGGTACCATTAGGTCAAACAAAAATAATCCATTCATAAATTTTATTTTATAATCGATGACTCAGACGGAGTTGTTTTAATAGCAAGTGACAGAAACTCGGAGCTAGATTAGGCAAAAAATAAAAGGAGAATTTAATGGTCTGTTTAACCAAATTATAGAAATGGGGGCATGAGTTGTCCTCAAGGTTGACTGACACTAGGGACTCAAATACACCAGGACCCTCCCTCTGTCTCTCTCGTCTCTGCTTCTGCACGCGCCACCTGCATGCCCTTAGACAACAAAACTAGCTTCTTTCCCAGGGCAGAGGTCATGGTCACCACGTGCTTCTCTAGTTTTATAGCCTCACCTGTTTGTGACCAGAGAAGGTGACCTGACTAAAGCACTCAAGGGATGACCATGGCCCAGCCTGGGTCACTGCCCTTCTTGGGACCAATTTCTCTGGCCAGGGAAGGGCCGCTCCCTATTGCATCCAGCAGCGGAGGCGGCAGCGCCATCCGCCGTGAGTTAGCTGAGGATTCATGTCCCTTCAAGGCAGGCCAGGGGCAGCCTTCCTGAGCCATCTGGCTTGAGAGAAGTAACCAAGCATTTTATGCCTTCTTCCTGTTGTTGCTGTCATTCTGACCATTGCACAATCTGGTCCTTGATGAGTGTCCCATCTTTCATGGCTTTTGTCGAGTTTGACCCCAGGCTGAAAATGGGACGTGTGTTTATTTTACCTGACAAAGTACCCATGGCTGAAAGGCTCAGAGCACTTGAGTATTGTATTTTCTCCCCCTCCAGATGGGGCTGTAATTATAATTTAACAGTCTGGGTCCAACTTAAGGTGAGGAAAAGATATATTAAGTTTGCACATATGTTATTCGCCTGCACCCACTTCCCTTCGGCTCTCCACATTTCATATGTAGCCACCTTCTGGGGGAGGTGTGTGCATGTGTGTGTGTGTGTGTGTGTGTGTGTGTGTACACACAGTCATGTTACAATTCTCATTTTGCGAAGTTTATGCAAAAACCAAACACCTGGGTTCAGAGTTTCCTAAAGGAGTCATCTGAAGTAGGTGCTTTATGCCAAAATGTCACAAAGATTTATGTGCTTTCATTTGTGCATTAAATTGAGGACAGGTGGGAGAATGCTCAAGCCTGAGAAAAACTGATAGCTCATTTCTCCCTTAGAAGAGAGATGGCTGTTTTGACTACTGCTGGTTTAGATAAAATAGATACAGACCTTGTTAGGAAAAAAAAAGAGGGCTCATGTTTGAAAAACAATATTTCAGCAGTCAAATAATGACCTCTGTGATCGTGTTTCTCACAAATGGGAACTCTGGACCAGGATCCCAAGGTGAGTCCTGCCCACAGTTCCAACAGAACAGGCAATACCATGCCCAAAGAGCCAAGAAAACGGCCGGGCCTCCATCCACACTCACCGAGGAAGCGGCTCTGCAGTTGAGGCAAATGGCGGCCCCAACACATTCCATTTGAATGGCTTGCAACAGAGTCAGTTACACATATGTAACCACTCATTTTTTAATTTGATTCTTGTTTCAAACACCTTTTTGGGACCCAATACATCTAAAAAATGTCATCACTTGATAGGCTGCTACTCTATGCCTGGCCTTGAAACAAGAGAGTCGATGTGCTGAGTATTCACCTGGATTTGAAATAAGAGTGTGAATTTGCATTTCAGAAAAGGAATGCTATTTGGAAAACACAATCTGCCAGATTTTTCACAAAGGGAAAGGAGGACTGCTCTTGGAAAGCCTGGTGGTCAGCGCCCCCCTCCCCACCCCGGGGCAAGAGGCTGTGTGTCCCTAGGATGACCTGGAGGCTGATTGGATAAAAGAGAATTATCCTGTACACTCGATCCCGTGGAGGTTCCAACTGAGCTTCTGAATCAGATGTTACCAAACCATTGACTGGTTTCTGAAATAAGAATTTTCTGTTTGGAAACCAGAGTTATGTTCACACTGAGGGAAAAGGACATACAATTAGTCCCTGTTTCTGTATGACTTCACTCAATTACATGGACACAAATGAAATTTGAGGCCGTCTAATGATTTCTGATCTTTTCTTGTGTCGGCAATGACTGCAATTCTAGTGATCTGTCCACCATTTAAAACAACCGCTAAAGCTAAATGTAATAATCAGAGAGTAAGAAAGGCTCCAAAAGCAATGGGAAAGCTGTCAGATAAAATACCCTATAACTCCCAGACATTTTTGTAGAAGTTTATTTAGCGGTTCAGCTTGAGATATGTAAGTGTTTGTGGGGTGATAACTGTGACTGTTGAAGGGAGGTAGATAAAGGAAGACATTTTATGAACTGGAGACAAATGGTGCTAATAGTTCAATAAGATAAATGCTTACCTTTTAAAGTTGAATTCCAGGAGAAATTGCAACAGAGGAACTGACACAACACTTTTTTTTCTATGCCAGAAAAACAAGCTGTTTTTCTCCCAGATTGGAGAGCTGTGTGTCGTAGCCTGAACAACACTGGGATGGTTCTCTATTTAATTTCTAGAATTTATACATTTTTTCTTGTATCACTTTTAAACTTTTGATTAAAATTCTGCTGCTTGGCGAGAATAGTCCAAGATTATTTTTTCATTTAAAAACAAATTAACAAAAAGAATTCTATTCACTATGATTTTAAAAAGTGTGCTTTGAAAGACAGCCCTGCCTTAAATTTGTATATTTCCTCTTAACAATGATTCTTAGTCATTTTTGAGAGCATTCAACCCAAACCTACAAATAATTGCTTACAATGTCGGTGGATCTATGGCCCATCTCATGCCCGTTCCTAGATGCTGTGCAGGTGTGGAGTCTGCCCTTCACACTTCCTCCGCAGTAATTTAACTTGATCCAAACAACAGACCTGAGGGGCTTATCCCCCATGCGCAGATCATGCTCACCTCCGGCCAGGCCTGAGAACCCATATCTGACTGCTGCCAGCTGGTCCACACGGGTTTACTTTCTCTATTCCCCACACCCTGACTCTGGTCTCTGTCATCACCTTCCCAGCTGGGATCCAAGTTAAGGTTAGACTATGTCTGGCTTGGTAGGTTGATGGGGTTGGGTGTAAAATACATCTCTCCAGTAGGAGATGGCCAGGGTTGTTTAGGTTCCCAATCTTACCTCCACCATGCCTAATGGGTCCAGAGTACTCACGCTTTGCCTCCGTGCTTCATGACGTCATCATGAGAAAATTCACTGTGGCTCCTTCTTGGTGAATCTCTCCTTGCCACAGTGATACCAGACGCACCCTATCCCAAACCTCTGAAGCAAATAGTGCCCTTATTTCCCTATCACTGGCAACGAACCCCACCATGATTTCAAATAACACAGCTAGAGGTATCACTCAGCACAGGCTCTGCTCCAGGCACTGTTTCAAGCACTTCACACAAATATTGACTATTTAATCCTTACAACAATCCTGTTAGGTAAGTGCTGTTATTCCATTCTTTTCACTAATGAGGAAACTGGGACATAGAGAGGTTTTTGTTTGTTTGTTTTGTTGTTGTTGTTATTTGCTTGCTTATAATCACACAGCCAGTAAAGGTTGGAGACAGGACTTAAACCCTAGCTCTGGGTCCAAGTTCTGACCACTTGATTCTACTTAGCAAGAAGAGAAGAAAATGCACACACTTATAGATAAACAAATGTACACATATCAGAGGTCTTGACCAACATTTTAATATCTTTTACTGACTTGAATATTGCCATCAAGAAGATTGGAAATGCCCCACTCGGTGGACGGGACCTAGAGTTTGAGGAAGAGGCTGTAAGATACAAAGGGGTGGAGGCTGGAGGCTGCACTGGCTGTGAAGGCCGGCTTCTCCTCACTGCTCACCACCAGCTTGACAAGGTGCTGGGTGGTCACATGGGAGGAGGGCTGGATGAAGGTGAAGGGGGACTCCAGAGGGTGAAGAGTGAAGAGATGAAAGGGAAAGCCATGTGATTGCACCTACCTGTGGCCAGAAAGCTCAGAATGGCTCACAACCAAGGGCTATTGTCCAATGAGGGGACATAAATTGGAGACTGTTCCTAGTATATATACATGACCTATTGTTAGTCTACCTGAATGCTTGCATCCGACAGTGTGTGGTAAAGCCGATATTATGGGGGTTTGGTTCTAAAGTCAGCAAGACAAAATTAATCAAGAGTTTACTTTTCCCTTCAAATCCCTGAAACTGTCCATGGAGTAGAGTGCACAGAAATACCTCTGTCGGCAAGTGCAGCACAGCGAATCCTTCCATCAGTAAGGAAAGAGATTTCTGTTCCCAAAGTGGAGTACCCTGGGAAGTAGCTGGCTTGACTATAAGGGCCATGTTGTTCAGACAATATGGATTTTTAAATAGCAGAATTGCCCTCAGTACAGGCAGATGCTTACCCCAGGAGATGCACTGGGGAAGCAGGACAGAAAGAGGAAACATCAGATTCCCATTTCCCATCCCGTGCCAAGGTACCACACAATTGAAGAAAATGATGGCTGATGGCTGGAATTGATCTGAGTGGGCATGGCTCCATTTGACCAAGCTAAGCTGTACAAGAGAGAGTCCACTCTTAACTGTAGGTAGGGCTGGTGTTTAGTCATTACACATCCCTATGCCGAACTGGCTAGTGAAAGTTCTAACTGAAGTGCCGGTTGTTAAAGTTTTGACTGTAATGCTCACAGAATGCACACGTGGACCTGCATCCCCACCACTGCAGCACAGGCATTATGTCTGGAAGTCCCTAGATTTAAGGGTGCATTTATTTATCCTCCAAAGCCTGATTCAAATCCTGCTGCCCCTGGGCAGCCTTCCTTGCTTTTCTCTAAGTGGACATGAACTCTCCTCTACTTCCATTCTTTTTTCTTTTCTTACACTACATTTTATCATAGATGATTGGAGACATCATGTCCTTCTATGAGGTGAGCTCATGGATTTTCAGTGGCCCTCTTTCCAAGAGTATTGGAGGGTTGCCTTTTACAAAGCCAGTGGTCAGTAGATGTTTCACAGAAAATAAAATAACAAGTGAACGAATCACATGAAATCACGCATTCATTCATTCGTGTGGACCAGAGAGAGCCATGAAAACACATAAATAATTAAATGTGAAAACACTAGTCATAATTAGCATGAAATGCATTAACTTCTTAGGGTTTAATGTGATCAAACCATTATTGTCTTTGTCCCCCAGGCTCTCCTTCCAATTTCCTAATCCCAACTGCTACCACTGGAATTATGAAACTTTGAACTTGGAATCTATCCTAGTAGAGATGGGAGGTGTTGAGTCAAGAAAACATCTACCTATGAGCTTTTTTCTTTACAGAAAGGACTCTCTCTCTCTCTCTCTCTCTCTCTCTCTTTCTCTCTCTCTCTCTCTCTCTCTCTCTCTCTCTCAACATCCTTATGCTCTCAAATTTACTAATTCCCTGATTAACCTAATGCCATATTAGGAAGTAACCTCTTCCCAGACACTATTGAGGGACCATGAAGGGTGTGTAATTCCTGAACCCCCTTCCTCTGTGGAAGTCAGAGAGTCAGAGCCAGATACACCTTTCACAGATCCGGCATAGACAGGGCAGAGCTCTCTCCAGGGACCTTGAATCTTGGTCTCAGAACTCCAAAGTGAGAGGTCAAGTGCCGGAGTAGCAGTATCACTGTTTGATCAGACCAGCCTGAATGGACTTTGCTTCCCTTCCTACTCCTGTCTTCCCAGCCCTGACACCAGCCCTTGGTGTCTGCCCACTTTCCAGCCTCCCATTCCTCCCTCTGTGAACCCCCTAACAGCTTCCTAATAAATCCCCCAATGCTTCCATTAGTCAAAGCCAGTTTATGTTGCTAGCAGCCAAGACTTCCAACCAAGAGGAGCTTCTGAAGAACTTTTCTTTACGTACACTGGTTCCATAAGCACTGAGATGGTTTTAACCACTGCAGGCAAGAGCAGTAAGCTGGTGACTAGTCTTGTCAATAGCAAAAAACTAACTTCTATAGGCGAGGGGGTGCGTCCTCTGTGGAAAACACCCTCCCCCCAGTCTGCATCTAGCTACCTCTCAATTATCACCTGCCTATTTTGTGGGGTGTCTCCTTGCAAACTACTTAAAAGCTAATTCAGAACATTCTCACACACACATGCAACAGCTATGCACTGTTTTATCAAAGATGAGAAGATTTTTGTATTGTGTTGCCATGGACCAATCCACGCATTAAAGATAATTAATTTGCCTCCTTAATGAGCCTTACTCTCTCACTCAATCCTGTTGGGAAAGCTCTATTACTATTACTTCACTATCTTCTGGGGAATATTGAAAATGACTCTATTCAATTGGACCTAACTGGTTAAAGTAGCCAAATCAAAGCTTCAGAGTTCCAACCCAAATATTTCTTTTTTTGGTTCTTATACACATAATTACATATGATTTACAGTGACGCACAAAATTGCCGGAAATAAAAACAGGAATCTTTGTTCAAAATTTTATCCAATCCAGAAAAAATACACCCAGGCAACATAAGACAGATGTCATGAACATAGGACATGTGAGGTTGGGAAATGTTTGCCAAGCACATCTCCACTGTCCCTTGAAGTCTCATAAAGGGCAGGAAGGCACGCAAGGTCTTGGTGGTGTCCAGGGAGGAAAATGAAGTTCTCAGAGGTTCTGAAAACTTTTGTGTTGCTCTGACAGCTTCCCTTCCAGTGATCCAGTGACTAAAAATATTCCCCCATAGTATGAAGCTCTCTGATGAAGAGCAATCTGGGCATTGGGGGCCAGGTGGGGACCAAGCCATGTGGGGTCTCAGAGAAACACTAAAGGTCAGCGATGCAGTGGAAACCATGGCAGCTGCTGGGTAGAACTAGAATTGCCACATAAACGTCTTGAGGCCAAGGGATTTGCAGCTCAGGACTTGGCCTCTAGAGAAAATAGAGAGGTAGGAGTGTTACGTTGGCTCATGAGAAAAGGTTAAGCAACCAAACATTAAACTGTTTATCTGAGTTGAATTTGGGAACGCCTGAGATTTCCCCATGCTGGGTAATAACAGCTGAGCACAATGGTCAGCTCTAAACAACAAGCCATCATGGAAAGGAACCTCGGCCCCAAACACTGGTTGGGGTTCTATGAGAATTTATGGGTAAAATCAGCTCCATTCAGTTTGCCCTGGGCCATATTCTTCCTTATCAGCACCCCCCAAAAAGAGGGCATGCCCCTTCCAACCACAGATGGACAGAATGGCTTCTTGGGGTCCAGTAGGACCCCAGCTGTAGAAGGAGTCACCCATGCCCATCTCCCAATCTAAGTAGATAGATGAGAGGCCTCTGTGTTTGGTGTACGGTCTATACAACTCCCATTCTTGGGCCTTTGCCCACCTCATCAGCCCGCTTCACACCTCTCTTCTTCTTCTGCCTCTCAGTTTACCTGTCTCTAAGCCCCCAGCCACTTCCTTGGCCTTTTTCTCTTTCCCACCGAAGTGTCTTTGTCTCTGCAATTCCTCTGCCTGGAATGCTCTTTCTCATGACCAAGACCTCTTCTCTTAGCTCTCTGCTTCCCTCCAAGCTTTCTTGAATAGTTCTCACCTTATCTTTTTTTGGGGGGTGGGGGGTTGGCAAATTATGGCTCAAGGGTCAAATGGTTGGCCATCAGCTTTTGTGAATGAAGTTTTATTTGCACATAGTTGTTATACACCTTCATTCACACATAGTCCGTGGCTTCTTTCTCCCTATAATGGCAGAGTTGAGCAGTTGTGACAGAGATCCTGTGGCCTGCAAAGCCGAAAAATTTATTATCTGGCCCTGTACTTAAAAAGTTTGCAGACTCTTATTCTACACATTTAACACATTCTTTAATTATTTTTCTTTACTCACTTATTTCCATTCAAGCTTATTAGTTCAGGTATGCAGGAATCTTGCTGTCTTATTCACATTCTTATCCCTAGAATCCAACACATTGCCTTGTGCAAAGACAACACACAACATGGAAACTAAACCCGGCCTCCTATTTCCATTTTCTAGATGGAAACATGAGAATGAACAATGGGAAATGTATCTGTGCTGGAGCAGACTCACTAAGGGGACAAGCTATTATTCCTTTTGTTTTAGTTTTCTTAATGGCCTTTATCCGGATGGGTTGGTTGAGTCCGCCTCTCCCCCACTGAGACGTGAGCTTCAAAAGGCCAGTTGTCACTTTTTTCCTATCTTGTTCACCATGGTGTCGTCACCACCTTGAACAGTACCTGGCATTTAGTAAGAGCCCAATAAATGTGTTGAGTGGATGAACAAATGATTAAACAGATACCCTCAACCTCTGCCCCAGCATACACACCAAACACAACTACTGCCACAAAGAACTAGCACATGCATTGCTTCTCAAAACTGCACGGTCCTGTTTCAATTACTCACGTTAAAGGAGTGGCGCCCTGGCTCTGGTAATGCTGAATGCAATGATTCAGGCACCCATTCTGTTTGAATGAAAAAAACAGCCTCCTCTTATGTAGCTGTGATCAATGAATTTTCCCAGCAGAATTTTCATTTTTACTAAATCAGCTAATTCTCTCCTTTATAGGTGAAGAGAGGAAACAGGAAAACATTACGAAATAGTATGAATCTCAGGTCCAGGTTTGAATCTACCGCTTATTGGTTACATGACCTGGGAATAAATTCAGTTGCTTTCCCAAGTCTTAGTGTGCCTGTCCATTACATGGGACAATGGAGAATCCCATCTTCCCAAGTTACTCTGTAAGTTAGAACGTGGCTGAGCCTTTCTTGGGAAGGAAGGATGAGGGGGCATGCTAACTTGGCTCCTCTTTCATCCCATCTGTAGATATAGTTAAGGCTAGGGACTAGACTCTTCAGGTACAGAATCCAGCTCTGAGACTCTCTTGTCCAAGTTTTGACTGAGACAGGGATACACCTGTCTTGTTGGGTATTCACCTGTCTTTTATGAACTAAAACCTTGGGCATAGTGAACTGATGTTATGAATTTTTCTCCATTCTTCTGGGATCTACTTCAAATCCCTATGGTTTGAGTGACCCTCCTGGCAAGTTTTCATGAATGGAAGAGAGAGAAAATGTGCCTGAATCATGTGCTTAATCAGAGTATACATTTTTTTGCATTTATGCTGTCATAAGCTTTTTTATTAATATATTTAGTCAGCATGAGGATTATGATTAGATACTCTTGTTTCTAAAACTTCATCCTAAGGATAAGGCAAGCAGGAATTTGCTTCCAAAGCAACTTACTGTTGCTACCTTTTAATAATTGAAGGTTTTAGTATGGAGATTTCTCCTTAAGCCTCCTGATAATCCCAGAAAATTCTGGGTGTCAGAAAATGGAAGGCCAACACTCCTGCCTTTTGCTGTGCATCTAAGATACAGCGCTGATGGAGTCTAGCTAGACTAAAGGCCGTTCCAAAGCGAGAGACCAAGATGGGGTAAACCAAGAGTCCCACACAAATCCTTCCGTGCAACCAGGAAATGAGCATCTAGCTGAAAAACGCGCCTGTTTTTCTGCCTCCATACCTTCTCCCACCATCCCAAGGTTACATCCAGATTTAGCCCTCAATAACTGAAGCATGGGATGGAGCCACAAAGTGTAGGCAGGGAAAAATCTTTACTGGAGTGCACCAATAAAGCTAATCCCTTTCATGCTGACGATGGCACCGTTTTTGTCACCGACCCCTCACAGCCTGACAGAGATGGAGAGTGGGTGGGAATTCCAAGAACAAATAAAGACCCCTCTCGGGTGTAAAAAGTCAGGGGCACCGGGGCACATCTGAGACTCCCACTCCAGGCAAGCTGGGAGAGACAGTGCACATTTTTTAGATGGGGTCCTGCGCTCACAGGCAGTCAGAACGCAGCCGGCCGTTGCCAGAAACCATTCATCAGCCTCTGCAGAAAAGGCTGTCAGCCCGGCCTGCAGGCCTCCAGCCAGCCTGTCAGGCACCAGGCTCGCAGCCAGAGTGTCAGGGGCTGCGGCTGGTAGCCAACCAGAACTTTGATGTCTGAGGGTTGGCCAGCTGGTATGTGAGGGTGGCCAGTGGGCTCCGAAACCATATACCCTGCTCCAAGGTCATGGGTTCTGAAAGCAAGCTGGTCGTTAGAGGATCTCTAATAAAGATGGAGGTAGACATTTTATTTTGTTAAAAAAATTGTTCAAATTATTTCAGTATTTGTTTTGATTTAAATTTCCATTACATATGCTTTTCATTATGCAACTCAATTAGTATATAAAAGATTTTTCTGTTTAAAATGTTTAAATGAACATAATTGTCCAATTTGGAAAGATTACAATGCTTTTATTTAATTAACACTGCAATAAATACATCGCTCTGTAATGAACCCCATACTTTTAGGCCATTAACCATTCAATAAATTTGCAATATGGAAGGTTCTTTATGGAGAAGAAGATAAATAAAGCTATTTAAGCGAATGTACGACAGCTATGATGCTAAGCAGCAAATTATAGCTTTTTGCCTCTCATCCACTAGAGTTGTACCTTGATTACAAACATATGCGAGTGTAATAAACAGCACACATTTCAATTACTATTTTGAACATGAGGTACACTGGACATTTCTTTAAAAATTCTGTAGCATTGGTGCCAGCAATACTCCATGGCATCTTCCCAATGGGAAGCTCTTTCAGAATTTGTCCAAAAGGTTTATCTGTCATCTGCCTTATCAAACCAGGCCTGGGCGTGCCAGAACAGAAATATTTAATAATCGGTGTTCAGCAGGCAGCCTCTCAGAACCAGCTGGTTCTACTGGCGATCACGGAATTAAAGCCACTCCTCTCGTGTGATGCTCTCTGACACAGGACCACCTGCGACAGATCCAGCAGCAGCCCAGCGCATGTCTGCCATGGCGAAGAGCTTCCAGCCCCTGTTGGCCATTGCCTTATCCGGCTTGCACACCAACCACAGTCAAACTGACGGACGTCTCCATTCCTATGGTCCTCAGCGCTCAGCTATATGCCTTCCGCTCCTTCCAGCATTGAGCCTGCAAGGATGGCACACGTGGCTGTTGCCTGTAAGCCCAGACGAAGCTTAGAGAGGTTAAGTGTTGATACAGAGTCCCAGAGCTGTGAGGAGAATATAATTTTGTCTCCTGCCTAATGCACCTTATTAATATTGGTAGCTGTAATATTAATAGCATCAATAGCTGAAATGCATGAACATTGAAAATAAGAACTGATATTGAATGATTAATATGGACCAGTGATTATCAAACTGCATGTGAGGAAACTTCAGTCAGCTGTGTGGGGACCCTGGCCCAAGGCCATAGGAAGAACACGGCAGAGTCTAATCCAAGCTATGTAGCTGCTCCAGGGTTCTCTCTTCAGGTGGGGCTTCCCAGAGTCCCACCTTTAGCTGACTTAGGGCCCTTTCCTTTGCTCTCCTCCATATTCTGCCCCCAGGGTTTGGGCCTCTCTCAAAGAAATCTGAGAAGGATCACAAATGGGATCTCCCCTTCAGCCCTTTTCTCCCCACAGCAGGAAAGACAGCAGCCCACAACCTTCCAGTGGAAGCTCCCTTGGCATCCAACTGGCCATGGTTGCCTTGCATGGCAAAGAGCTTTCAGGAACAGAAGACAAAGACCAGAACATGGTGGTCGTCGAGGCAGACACAGTTTTAAGTCCCACTGCCAGTATTTATTAACTGGGTGACTTTGATAGGGCTACTTATCATCTCTGCCTCATTTGTCTCAGCTATAAAATGTAAATAATAATAATTCCTACCTTCATACGGGTATTCTAAGATATAAATTGAATAACCAAATTTATCTAAATTAGCTTAGTATGTAGCATATAGTAAATGCATAAATGTACAGTACCTAGCATATAATAAATGCTTAGTAAAAGACTCTGGGATCCATATTACAGGTTCAGAGAAAATCTAAATAATCCAATTGATCATTCAACAAATATTCACTGAGCGTACATTATTTTCTGGATACTGCTCCAAGTGTTTGGAATAGACAGACGAAGTTTCTGTTCCTGCCCCTGCACTACTTTATACTGGGGGTGGGGGGAGTATAAAATAAACAAGCAGACAAAAAATATATTATATCAAGTTGTGACAAAAATAAGGAAGATGAAAGAGCTGCATGATGAAGGTGAAGTGAGGGTGACATTCAAACTAAGGTCTGAATTCAGATGGTGGGGCACGTGCCACGGAGCCTGGGACACGGCAGGAGGTCAGCGAACATGCAGGGGGGACTGAAGCACGGACTGTCTGGGTGCCCAGACGCCCGCCCACCGGTCCGTGGCCCGATTTGTTCATTTCATTGTACAAACATTGAGGATGACCTGCTGTGTGCCGAGCACTCCGGGAGACAGGGAAATCGCCTTTAGGGTCAAGCCAGCTTGTGGTCAGTCCTTCTGCAGCACGACGCTGCTGTTAAAAGGTGGTGTGGCGGCCTTGCTACACTGCAGAACATTCCAGTTCGCAGATTTCTCTTCTGAAAAGATATACATGGAGTACCAAAGGAAAAGGAAGTCAGGAGTTCAGCCAGGTGACAAGGGTAGCAAAGGACTGCTGGCTGGAGGTGGAATCCAGGTTTGGTCGTTTAGCAAGAGGCAATATTGTACGTGGACAGTGCATGGATCAGGGAGTCAGAGAAACGTGGGTTCAAGTCTCGCTCACACATCTTACAGCAGCGTGAACTTCTCTTTGCTAAGCTTCTGTGTCTCCATGTGTAAAATGGGAATAATAGTCTATGCCTCACAACGAATTATTGTAATGATTTAAAATGACACGTGTAACATAAACAGATAAAGTAAACATGGCCACTGTTAAAGGTTGATTATTCCAGCTAGTGAGTATATAATGATCACCACAACTGTGTTTTCAACATTCCCGCACATTTGAAAATTTCCCTGAATGAAAGACGAGAAACAATAATAAGAAAAATGATACATGCGAAATACCTGGGAGGGAGGAGGCATTTGACAGATTGTAGTTATTTTCATTTTTCATCCAGAATTAAATTCTCAATCCCCACATGGCACCAAGTTCTGCCTAGGAATTGAGATGAAAAAGGTACCTTGTCCCTGAGGAGTTCATAGCCTCTAATACTCTTGATCATAATCATTATAGGTCTCTTCATATGTTTCTTGGTCCCAATTCCCTATGTTTACTTTGATTTTATCATTGTTTCCTTGTATATGTTTATGTCTTAAGCCCCAAGTAATTTAAAGACCGATCCAGGATGTACCTGCTTGGATGGAGGGGTGGGGGGAATGGACAGATTCAGTCATCCAAGAGAAATCTAAGACTCTGCTCAGAATTCTAAATCCTTGGCCATTAAAAACAAGGTAGACTAGCTTAGCATTTCAATGGCTGGACTGAGCCTCTCTTTCTTTTCTGAAACTGACTTTTAATGTCTTCTCAGATTCAATTCCTTTATAAGCAGTGAAGGACTCTCATGGGTTGCGGGTACAGTGTTGTCTGTAGGGTCTTATTTGGAAGCCTTCTTTTCCCCAGTAACAATCACTCACTTCACTTGCATGATGTTTGCCAAGGGCATTCATATTGCTGAGCTCATTTAAATGGCAGCCCTATGTGACAGACACGGTGGCTATTTTAGCGTTTATTACAGAGTTGAGGAAACTAATGGCAAGACTTGCTAGAGTCTGGTAACAGTCCTGGCCTGGAGAAAGTGGAAGGCTAGAGCCAAAATGTCGTGACAAGCTATTCAGAGCCTCCCTGTCCCCACATCTCTTCTTTCTCTTACTTGTTTTCTCTCCTTACCACTTTCTATTGTTTTTTTTTTCTCCTTTATTCCACTCTTTTTTTATTTCTTTCTTCCCTCAAGCTTTACCATGAGTTTATCACTCGCTACTGCAGACTAAACTTCTTTCAGATCTTCCAGGGTCTCGTGTCTGCTCTCAGCTCTGTATTTCCTCACTGGCAGCATCTTGGCATGGAACACACACATAACCCCGTCCCAGCATCTGCCTGGAGTGGAATTCTATCATTTCCATCCTGGTATCTCTTATGGCCTTTCTGGAAAAAGCATGCCAATTCCTCTTGGGCGAACCATCTCTCGCCTGATCTCCATTTATCCCTCCACAGCTCAGGCTCGTGGATGTGCACACATTTGGCCTGTGAGAGCGTTCACTCGCCAAAGCTGCAGGGACTCGTTCACTGATGGGCACGTGAGCCAACCCAGATCAATGAAATCAATACCAGGACTTTTTCTGCTGAGTTGTGAAGCTAGTAGGATGATTGTAGAATTGTTTGGGGTCATCTTTACCAGCAGCTGGGGATAGATTACTTAAAGAGAAGCCAACACAGTGGTAAACAGAGCTGAAGGATTATGATGGATTACTCGCCACCTTATTGGAGCATCTGCACCCAGTTGTAGGTGAAGCTAGACTACACTTAGTCTTCTGAATTCCATAAGCCAGTAAATACTCTTCCCAAATAAAGCCAGTTTGAAGTGGTATGGTAGACTAATCCATTACTACCTCTAATTCTGCTCTCCTTATATGCACGCCTTTGCCTTGTGAATTTGCAGTTTCTCTAAGTAATGAGACAAAGCATATTTTCCCTCCCCTTGGATCTGGGCTGGCCTTGTGTCTTTCCTTATCCACTAGGATGTTAGTCAGCACAAACAGAGGCTTGGAAGATGTTTACATGACAGAACTTGCTCATTCTGTTATTGCCATGGGAACATGCCAGAGCTAGCCTGCTAGAGGATGAGAGGCGCAAGGTGCAGTTGCCAATGTGGCCCCAGCCAACAGCCAGCTGACCTCAAGACATGTAAATGAGTTCAGTTAAGAATCACCCAGCCAAGCCCAGTATAAATTTCTGACCCACAGACTCATGAGCTAAATAAATGCTTATTACTTTAAGCCATTGAATTTTGGAGTGGTTTGTTAAACAGCATTACTGTGTCAATAAATGTTTGATAGCATTGGTTTTCTATCATTTGCAACCAAGGGAGTCCAAATACAATCGTGACCATATGGGCTTCCACAGCTGCTGATATTTTTCTCATTTTAGCATTTAATATACTCTTTTGTAATTGATATTTACATATCTGTATATCCTTCCAAATTAGCACTGTCCAATCTAACTTTTGCAATGATGGAGATGTTGTATTTCTGAATTATCCACAATTAGCCACTAGCTACTTGCGGCTATTGAGTACTTGAAGGGGAGCTAGTATGATTAAGAAATGGAATTTTAAATGTAATTTGGATTAGTTCAAGTTTAAATAGTCACCTGTGGTTAGTGACTACCATATTAGACAGCACAGCTCTAATATCTAAACTCTTGAAAAGCAAGAGTTGTATCTGTGCTGTTCATTATCACATATCCAGTGAAAGAGAAGATGGGTAATAAAAATATTAATCAAAAGATACATTCTTCTGACTTCCTTAGGAATTTCTCACTGCCTAGTAAGTAGACCTTTCAAATCCAATGTGGTGAATAACTCTAGATGTCACCAATTTTTATAAGCACCATAAACTGTCATTCAGAAGCATTATGTCTGGGCCAGGCTCAATAGCTCACACTTGTAATCACAGTACTCTGGGAGGCTAAGGTGGGAGGATTGCTTGAGTAGAGGAGTTTGAGACCAGCCTGGGCAACATAAGAAAGACTAACTCTCTACAAAAAAAACAACAAAAATAGCCAATGTGGTGGTGCATGCCTGAAGTCCCAGCTACTCAGGAGGCTGAAGCAGGAGGATCACCTGGGCCCAGGAGTTTGAGGTTGCAGTGAGCTGTGATCGTGCCACTGCACTCCAGCCTGGGTGACAGAGTGAGACCCTGTCTCTAAATAAATAAAATAAAATAAAATGAAAAGGACAAAACTCTCCTGGTCCTAATACCCTGAACTTCAAAGATTCAGCACTTCTATTGGCCAGTGAGCAAAAAAGAACTTTCTGGACATATCCTAGGCAAGCATGAAGTACAGTTATTTCTACTACGTATTTTTCTTTAATAACAAACAGGCCCTAAGATGCATCCTGCTTCTGCTTGAGTCCAGGAGGTCCATGCAGGAAAGAGAGGCAGTGGGGTAAGTTCCTAAGGACAGCTCCAACACCAGCAGAAATTAAGACTCTCAGAGAAGCCACTTGTTGATCCTTTCCAGTGAGGAGAATGCTCAAGCAAATGCCTCTAGTGACGGGGAGAGGCGGGGGTGGGAGGAGAGAGGAGAGTCAAGTTTCTAAGATGGAGCTTTCAACCTCACTGGTGACCAAAGGGCCTCACAACCAACCCCATCCCTAATGTGTGCCAAGCAAAGAAACGAGACTCTGACGTGCTCTGACATATCTAGAACCCATTTTTTCTGACAAAAAGATGTTATTGGTTTTTTTAGAAAGACCTTTCCATTTCTATTGGTCCTGAGGTAAGAGTCCAAGGTATTGGTTAAGGAACAGTGTCCAGTATATGATACCTGATAATTATTTAAATAATTGCTATCAAATAATTACTGTTTCTTGCAAAACCCCGTATTAAGTAATGGCCATCTCCCAGGAGGGCAGGTAAGAGGTTGAATTTGGTTTTTTGTGATATAGATAGATTTCTCCTCTTATATCTTCTGCATAGATACAGGTTAGAGGGATTATATCAGAAATACTTGCTAAGCGTGACAGAGGTCTTAGGAACAAGATGTTTTTCTAAAAATCGTTTTAACCAGAAACACTCTCAGGGTCTTTCAGACTCGCGTTTCATACCATGGTGCATCTCTCTGTCCAGCTGGGAACCAGAAGTGATCCAGTCCACAGGGGTTTAAGCTGAGTAGAAAAGGCCAAGAATGAACCTTGGCCAAACTAAAGGAGACTAATTCTCACAAAGGAATGGTATACCTTTTGAGTCTTGATGAGAGGCGGGATGCTGGAAACCTCCCCAAAATAATAACAACATCAGTATCACTGATCATGGTACCCACACGAACAATAACAATAGCATTGCTCAATATCTGCCCAACACTTTAATAAGTACTTTTCATGCGCTCTCCCACTTGTTCTTTAAAACAACCCTAGGAGTAGGTACCATCATTATGTTCAATTAACAAATGAAAAAACTGGGGCTCAGAGATAAAAGAACTTGCCCGAGGTCACACTCCTAGAAAGTGGGAGAGTCAAGATTCAAAGCCAGCTCCTCTGGCCAGAGGGCCCACGCTCTCAGCCACTGAGTCATGGGAGAGGCGGTTGGTAACTCCTTAAAAGCCTTGCAAAACTAAATACCGCAGCAACGTGAATCCCTGGGAAGCTTCGTCAATGTTTTCTTAATAACCCTAACTGCACCTGAAAACAAGTAAACATTAAAAACTGAGTTTGGGGGTTTTGTTTTGTTTTTTTGCACACCAGGAAGTCTAGACACCTGCTTTTGTATATTTTCTGGAGGGGGGTATAAATAGACTCATTGTATGAAATTTATTTCAACCATTTGGGGAGGTTTTAGTAAAGATGGGTTACGTTTGTGATTCAGCAGTGAGACATAAATGTTTAACACAAGGTCTTCCTCCTCATCCACCCTGCCCCTAAGGATGCTTTGAATAATGCAAAGTCTGTTTTAAGCTCTGCTGATTTACTCAAGAAAAGGATCAGAATATTTTGAAATATTGGTCACACAGTCTGGCGGACGGGAGCATTTAAAATACAGGGTAAAATTCAACAAGCTACTTCCTGTCAGCTGCTTCTCAAGATTTCATGGGCTCATAACACTTAATAAAAAAACACGAGCTGTAAATAATACCTGATTTAAACTGCATTTTCCATCCAATGAGCTAGACGTTTGGAAGACCATCCCATTCTCGTCGGGGGTACGTAAGCCTTTTGTGTGTGAGACGTTCATTTCTTGCCCCTTCAGTGCAGACCCACTGTGTGCTAGACACGTACTGTTGGCTTGATTCACGTGAAATGATTGACATTCAAACATTCTTGACCTACAAAACTTGCAATTTCATGTGGCTCTACCTGACAGATACTTTGCATATTTTACCTTCTAATCCTTACAACAACCATAAGGTAGGTTCTCTTATTATTTTATTTCAAGTTCATTAGTATGTCAGCTCCGTGAGGACAGAAACTCATGGGCTTCATCATCCTCAAGTCTTCAGTGGTTAAAACAAGGCCTAGCACATAGTAGGTGCTCACTACTTATTAGATGGGTGAGTGGGTGGATGGGAAACTCAGGCTAGCTAGGCTGTCCAGCAAGAAAGTGCTCAAGCCGGCTCCGAACCCAGGTCTACATGTTCCTGTGGTTATGCTACAGAGCCTTTCATGCACCAAGCGTGCAGCTGGTTAAAGGGAGACGGCACCAGTTGTGGCCCTGATCTCTAGTCCCATGACTGTGGCTATTCTCTAAAAGTGATGCCGTGTGTGCGTGGGCAGGGGAAGAACCTGGAACATTCCGTGGCAGCACAGCCTTCCCGGGATCTGTACATCTGGGGCAAGGGCACATAGTCGAGGGGCAACTTTGCTGAAAAGGGCTTCAAATACTGAAAAACAGAGGGGGTGGGAAGGGAACAGCTAGAGGTGACATGGAAGGACAGATGTCACAACCAGAGAAGGCGGCCGAGGCGGAGAGGGGGTCCGCGGTTTCACGGGAAGGCGTGTGGAGCTGTGTCCACATCATTCCCATCAGGCTGCAATGCTTCGTTAAGTGAGGCCCCCAAGGGTTAACCAGGAAGGTGGAGGGGGCAGAACAGAGCAGGGGAAAATAAACCTTGAGGAGGAGGAAGAAGGGAAGAAACTCAGGCTGGAATCATTTTGTTTTATGAATAGTTTATGAGGCGTATCAGCAGTCACACTAACGGGCGAGGGCTGGAATGTTTTCTAACTTTAAAGTGAAAGCTGCCACCAGGCTGCGAGTGTGGGAGAGGCAAAAGACAAAAAATACAGAACACCGAGGCCCCTCTCTGCGCTGCCCGGCTGTCTTGTAAAACATGGAGCTGCATACACTAGCAAATGCGTCTCGCCAGAGATGTGAAAACCGCCTTGGAGTTTTACACAACCGCTGTGCCGGCTAAACGTTTTCAGGTGACTTCTCTCATGCCTGGAAAAGTGTCACGGGTGCACCCTGGGGGTGAGGAGAAATCAGGAAAGAAGGACCACAGAGCCTCTACACCAAGTGGTCTCTGTTCTCAGAGCTACGCACTGGTCACCGTGGAGCACAGAGGAGGTTCAGCCAGGGGTGGCAGGTCTTGCTGGGGGTGGGGAGAACACACAAGGAGCCGTAGAAAGAAACCTATATTTGTCCAAATGAGCTTGGTGCCTTTCACAGCTCTCTCTCTCCACCCACAGGCGAAGCCACAGGCGCCCCATAAACTGACCCCTCCGTCCAAGGCCTTGGGGAGCAATTCCCCCTGCCTTCCCCAGCGCCTGGGTTCTGTCTCTCAGGATACAGCCCAGCACCTCCGTGGCTGCCCTTTCCATGGCGAGGTGGTTCCTAGGCCCTCACCCTTCCCTGCAACTTAGCCCAGCAACATCCCTTGGGTTCTCGAGACCAATGTCCAAGAATCCCCTTTGCCCCACTTCCCAGGCAGGGCCTTCGCCCATACTAGCTTCTGGACCCAAGCCACTGTCTGACTGTGGGCCTCTTGCTTGCCTGGAATATAAATTCAGACTTCAGTCCGCAGGCTCACGCAAGGGACATTTCTGTTCACAGGCTGCACGTCGAGTGCAAGGAGACATCCGATCACCTGGTGCACCGCTCCTGCCTCCAGCTTATAACACACTGACCTCTGCTCTTCTGTTCATGAGCCCTGAAAATCGGTTTTCCAAGACATCCCACTATCCAAGCTGCTGTCCGTCTCTCATATTCAGTGAAGAGGCAAGCCAACGTTTCTTCCTGATGAGGTTTTCCCTTACTCTGAGTTGAAAGGAGTTTTTTTTTCCTTCTAGAAAGGTTGGCAAGTTATTCTGAAGGTTCAATGTATTTGTTGATGTCCCTGCAATCACATCTGCTTTGCCTGAGAACACACTGTTCTTGCTGTTAGGGTAGAGTTTGTACATCTACTTGAGAAGGCTCTGGTACCCTCCCAGCTCATTCTGGGATACTGTTTGCACAAAATCCCTGTAGGAAATGGATATTGGGACATTAATGAAGATATTAAATATGGCATTTGGCCAAGGAACACAGGGATGTCCAATCTTTCTTTTTTTCTTGCTTTAGTCATTGATTCATTCAAAATGAACGAATGCCTGCCACATATCAAAATAAGGTCCAAGTCCTTGGAGAGCTCACAACTTAGGAAGGGGAGAGAAGCCATAAACAAGTAGAGAGTAAATGCACACAAGCGTGTGACAGAGCAGCAAGGCTGTGGAGACAATGCCAGACTTAAGAGGGAAAGGCAGAGGTAGAAGGATGGAAAAGGGACAGAAGTCTGCTTATAACTCCCCGTGAAAGCAAAGCAAGCGAAGCAACCCTACCATCTGGAAGCTTTGGCCTCCAAACCCAATCCAGAGTCCTGAGGAGTTAGTCTGAACTCTGGGAAAAACCCTTTTATCTAAACAGGGCCGGTCTAACTGTGCAAAAGCCATCCTACTAGAAAGATGAAACCCAGGAACTGATGTTGGCATTTCATTGTGAGGAGTGAAAGAGCCCAGGTGGCAGCAACTAAGGACAGAGGAACTAAATGAGAGAGCGTGTCTGGGTGAGAAGGCCCCGGCTGGCACACGTGGAAGCTAGGGAGGTGGGAGGATTCCCTGCCAACCCGCTCCAGGCCTGGGCAGTGGGATCAGCCACAGCCCCTGCTGAGCACCTTGCTGAGGTAGAGACACCAACAGCAGCTCATCAACACCGACAGACAGAAAGATCCCGGTGGGCAGGTTGGGATTTGGGGCTGCTAGGAAGTCTCTTAAGGTACTCCAGCGAAAGTGAATCCTTGGCTAGAGTCAAGGGAGCAGGCCTGGCCTCGAGCGAAGAAGGCTGAGAGGTTGTGAGGTGCATGCTTGTGAGTATTGCACAAGTCTGTGCCGCTAATGAAAGTTCCATCACTTCTGAACAGGCTCCTCAAGGGAACTCTTCTTTGAAAAAGCCAATCTATGTTCCAGAAAGGGCTCCATGAGATTAAAGCTGCGACAAACCTTTTAGAGACGGAGTAGAGAGATACACAAGAACCCACCGAAAAAAATAGGTAGCAAGGCTTAGGAAGGGGGAGATACTACAGAACCCACAGAATCAGAAGGAAAAAAGGCCTGGCGGGACAGGAAGGAGTGGGTCTTCACACTAGCATGATCTAAGGCTGAGAGGAGGTAACCGAAGGACCTACTCATCATTACAGTTACAGTAATATTTATAATAGCAGACTGTGACATTTCCTAGCATGTACTAGGTACTAGGTGCCAGGTAATGTGCTAAGGGTTCAATACACATTAAATAATTTGATGCTCATGTCAGTTCTTCAAGAGAGGGATTATGATTTTCACGATTCTTCTAGAAGGGAAAACTTTCAGATAATTTGAGTAATGTTCCCAAGACTGCATAGCTATTGCACTTGGCTTTGGAAATTCAGCAGGGCAGTGACCCACCCAATAAAATCTGGCAACTAATATGAGAATCACTAAAGAGCCTAATACATTGGCATTCCCCATGCCCTGCCAGACATGCAGAATAAAAATCTATGTGGGGGGCCTAGAGATCTGCATTTCAAAACTTCCTTGGATGATATTTAAACACACTCTGGTTTAAGAACCAGTCAGCTAGGGGTAGTGAGT
The DNA here is from genome assembly GCA_963574885.1 of Lepilemur ruficaudatus. Taxonomy (NCBI): domain Eukaryota; kingdom Metazoa; phylum Chordata; class Mammalia; order Primates; family Lepilemuridae; genus Lepilemur; species Lepilemur ruficaudatus. The sequence goes on from CAUYRT010016682.1 coordinate 30,595, forward strand.
AGATTGGGTTGTTTGGAAGAGAGGGCTTCTAAGAATTTAGGGGCTTGAGATCAACAGGATCATTAAAAAAAATTGGCAACTCCAGAGGAGAGGGGGACAAGGCCTGCCTACCCTGGACAGTGCCAGGAGACTGGTCTATACAGTGACGCTGGTGGCTGTTGATCTAGATGTGAAGAAAGATCAAAGAGGCAGGAAGAGATTCCTGCCTTCCCCAGGGACCTGACTTAGCACAAAAGGAACTGCATACAGATGAATGCAGAAGACCCCCAGCTTCTCGGAATTAAGGTCCCAAACTCAACAGAGACCAGCTTCAGGGAACAGGAAGTGGAAATGGGGACCAGGCCAGGGAGCCGGGCCATCTACTCCAAAGGTTAGCCGTGCTCCTGGCCTAGTCCCCGACAGCCTCCGAGGGCTGCTCCGGCATATGCACAGACGGAGTTCTCGCTGAGGGAATAACAGCGTTGTGTTTCAGGAAGAGAGACCTAAATGTTTTCCATGCTCCTGAGGACTCATTCTGAGAAAAGGAAGCTACCAAAAGGGCCTTCCCAGTTCCTGGCATCTTCTTATTCCCAGGCTCTCATGGTAGAGGGGTCTTGGCCCTGAATCTGCCTCTGTGAGTCCTGTACAATGTCCTTTGTGCCCCTGGTTTCATCAAAGAACCGAGCCTCCACCATGTGACCGTAGTCTGCAGGCAGGAGGCGCCGCTGGGGTGACGAGGAACGAGCTTTTATCTTCCTACGTCGGGGGCTGCCTTTGCTCTGCTCCCACTTGCCTCCCTGCTGGGCTTTGGTTGGAATAGTGGGTCATTGTGGAGGAGGGGCTGCCGCCGCCCCACCCCCACAGGCCAGGGGCTGGTGGGCTCTTGCACATGGGCACTCTGGGGCTAGTGGACAAGCCCCCAGGCTGCAGCCCTTTGAAAGCCCCTCTAGGAGGAGGTTGGGAGAGCTGAAGCCAGCTGGGCAATTTGACTTTCTGGAGAAAGGGGAAACAGGTCCTCCTGGCCTTCATGCCTGCCCTTGGAACACTGGGGCTCTTTTCCCAGTCTTGCCTCATTGGAAGGGAATATCCCAGTTAGAAGGAAACATCCTGTAGGCTTCGCCCAGGGTAAATTTTTACACTTGGCTGGGTAAAATGTGCCACATTGCAGAGGCGATCCAGCCAGAGCACTTCAGGGACACACTGGCACATGGACACACACACACTCAGACACGTACGTGCCCTGCCCTCAAGGGGCAATACCACATGACCCGGGCCAGTCTCACCCAGGACGCGCAGGCCAGGGAAACACAGACTCATGAGTGATAAATGCTTATCGGTGGGAGAAAGTGTGTGCAGGGTCACTCTGCAGGGACCAAGCATTGCGATAGGCATTTGGTGGAAGAACCTGCCCAAGGAATGGACAGGTTTGCCCAGTGGTGGTCCCACTTCCTGGATAGCCACCCTCTAGCTGTCATGCATCAACTGAGGAGAATCCCATGAGCTCTCCAAATTCCCCTGCTAAAATGCCTCAGCCCCAATAACCAGGCTCAAATATTTGTCCACTTGGACTCAACTAATTCTCGAGGGCAGCACAGAGTGCCCAACAGATGTTTTTCAGAAGCAGACTCTTCATTGCATAGGGTGCTAAGAGGCTGAAACTGTCCTTAAAAATGTGTGTGTACACGTGTGCGAGTGTATGAATGAACGAATGAGGGGGAGAGAGAGAGGCAGACAGAAACAGAGACACAAAGACAGACAGAAGACTGGACACTCACCACCCTGACCTTTCCAGAAGTGGCCCACACTCTGACAACCTCCGCACAGCAAATCGAGGTGTTTCCAAGGAGAGCAGCACATGTGTCACCACAGAAACAAAGCTGTACACAGCCCAGTTAATCCTCTTTGTGCAGCACACCTGCAACTTTTCCATAGCGGGTGTTGTTTGGTTTTGCACTCCCACTCCCAAAGAGCATTTGAATTAATATAAACATTTCTTAGCTGGTCCTTACCGCGACAGCAGCAATATGGTGGGAGGGGCCTGCTCAGATAGAGATTGGCACAATGCCTTCTTTGTGTCATCTTTCCCAGGGGAACAGGGATAGCAAGACCATCCACGAAGATCCTGGGGTGGTCTACCTGTTCATCCATGGCCTGCACTTGGGTCAGGGAGGGGCAGGGGCAGGTTGGTGACTGTGTCTGTCACATATGCAAAGCAAGCAGGCTTTAGGGTGATAGAAAGGTGAAGATGGCCAGCAAGAGTGTTGTTTGTTGCCAAAAGTGATGCATTCAAATAAAAGCAGAATGGAGGCCAGGAGGGGGGCCATGGGGGCATGGGTGCTGGGCAGAATTGGTGTGGGAGTAGAGAGACTTAGAAACCCAGGAGGAACACAGAAGTTTCCATCAGCAGGCATGGGGAGGAAAACTCGGCATGGAAAAATACAAGCTTCATGATAACTGGCTTGTGAGTGTTTGCCATGGCTGCAGAAGAACCAGCGATAAGACCACAGACTGAAATGTCTGCTTATGAACATATAAAGATGACTGAGTTCTGTGCGCAGCTGAATAACTGTCTTCCACACACATGATCCATCACCTGCCAGTCACTGAAGGTGCTAGGGATTCACCATGAGTAAGACAGACATGTCATCTCCCTCCAATTTTTTTTTCTTTCTTTCTTTCTTTTTTTTTATTGACAAGTGAAAAAGCTTTATGGAAGCACACATTCCAGAGAGTGGAAAACAAAAACATAAAGCACGCTACAGCCCAGAATCCTGAGTTATGCCTCCCATTGCAATATGAATCTGCACCAAATAAATCTTTAAAAAAACAAAAATCCTCCCCTCAGTTCACACATGACAGTAGAAATCATTGTAGCTTACCCTCAATCCGGTGGCCTTATAAAAAAAGTCAGCTAGTCAAGTAGTCAGTGGCCTTATTAAGAAAAAAACCCTTCTCTTTCACAAACAACTTTATGTAGATAGACTTTTAAGAATAAGAAGGTCTGGAGTACTACAAAAGGATCAAATAGTCAAGTAACTGTGTGCTAAGATCTATGATAATTTTCATACAAAGCACAGAGAAATTGGGAAGATGATGTAGGGGGTACATCTACTCCAGGCGTGGGGGCTTGAGGTGGGGTGGTCAGTGAAGGCTCCCGTAGGAGGCGAGATGTATCCTAGTCTTGAAGGATGAGTTGGGTTTACCAAGTGAAGTGAGGGTGGCGAGGGGGGTGGGGCTGGGTTCAGTTTGATGGGGAAAGGGAGTGTTCCAGGAGGAGGGGGAATCGCACAGCCAAAAGCTCAGGGAGGTCTCAGAGAACGTGGTATGTTGATGGAACTGAAAGAAGTTTAATAAAGGGGAGAGTAGTTTACGAGGTGGTGGCAATGGTGAGAGGTGAACACAGACCAGGTTACAAAGGGCTCTGTCAGCCATCCGAAGGTGTCTAGATCTGGTCCTAAGAGAGGGAAACAACTTTTCTAACTTCACTGGGAGCAATGGATATTGAGGGTGTTCCAGCTAGGTTGCAAAAATGGTCCTGGAGAGGAGGCTGCCAAGCTAGAGGAAAGGTGAGATTACGGATTACCTAAAATCGTGGTCTCCACTACACTTTCCACACCGGTTTGAGAGAGAGAGAGAGAACTTCAAGTCAAAGAGAAACAGACCAATTGCCTGATGGACTGTTAAGTTATTAAGTCACTGGCATTTTTTCTCCATTTCATTTTTGGTATCACTGTGGGAGAGGGAAAGGACTTATGCTGGAGGGGAAGACTGCGTCCCTGGAAATTCTGTTTAGAAGTCATCTTGCATAATGATGTGGAACAGCTAGTAGGCATGGTGAAGCTGTGTTTGATCAGTAGATCATTGGAACAGCAGCTCACGGGCAGCCAGGCAGGCCTTTCTGAGCTCTGTTCAATTCACTTCGGGAGGTGCCAAGAGGGAGCAATGCGCAGGTGTATTTAGGCCTTGGTGGTAGAGTTCTTGATCCTTTCCCCCATTCCCTCTACTGACTCAGACCCAGGTCTTACAGACTTAATGGAAGATCATGGTGGAGAGTAAGGGTCATCTTAAGGCATTGCCTCACCCTTAATAAGCCATGCATCAAGGGTGAGAAATTCTAGCTCAAAATCTGGAGTCCAAGATATCTGCATTGCAATCTCAGCAATACCTCTTCCCAACAATGTGACCCTGGGTCATTTATTTCACAAGCTAATATTCAGCATCCTCATTTGTGAAGTGCAGATTATCATTATACTCCTCAAAAGAATATATATGGTGAAAATCAAATTTGTTCATGCATATGAAATGTTCATCACAGGGCCCAGCACAGTCAACACTCAAATGAATGATAGTTGGTATGAATTTTAATAGTACTACACCTATTAGTAGTAGTAGTAGTGTTAGTATTAAAATCTCCAAGTTGTCCTAAGGCTGAGGAGACCCATGTGAATAGATTCTTGGCTGCAAGAGCAAATGTTGATATGAACCATCACACGTTTTGCCTACATGATGCCAAGAGAGCTTGCAAAGCCACTGTAAAACCACCCGCCAGTCACATGTGCAACCAACACCAGCAGGAAGGGGGAGGCTGCCAGAGCTCAGTAGCAGTGGTGGTGGTATCAGGTTGCAGTGTGAGATAGAGAGTTGTGTGAAGTGGTAAAAATGGAATATGTCTTTTTGCAAACTCTGGGCAACCACACGCTGTAATGAATGACAGGGTGAAAAGGAGCCACACAGGGAGTTGGGTGCGTTGTCTTCCCAAACACATCAACATAAAACACTTTCCACACATTTCAGCACCCGGTGAGATCTTTATGTGCTGGGAATTCCACATACTATGTGTGTCACGAGACAGGAGTAAAGATAGGACTTTTATAGGCTTTGGCTTCCTGAGTGTTTATAGTGTGTACAAATTAGAGCTGCTGGGAAACCAAAATGATGAGGGAGTTCACCTACGAAGCAGGGGCCTGGGAACAGTATGGAAAAAGTCTGTTCGAGATGCCACAAGAAGGAAGGTATTATGCAGTTCAATTTTTAAATGCACAAAGCCACCTACAGTTTACATGTATACCTTTACTAAACTGGGTTCATGCCATGAACACTATTTGGTGTCTTGTCTTTTCCACTTGGAAACGTATTTTGGAGAGCATGGTGGTTAATTTTATGTGTCAAGTTGACTGGATTAAGGCAGGCCCAGAGAGCTGGTAAAACATCATATCTGGGTATGCCAGAGAGGGTATTTCCAGATGAGATTAGCATTTGTATCAGTGGACTGAGTGAAGATCATCCTCACCAAAGTGAGTGGGCATCATCCAACCCATTAAGGACCCAAATAGAACCAAAAAGATCAGAGGAAGGGGGGATCCACTCTCTCTGTTTGAGCCGGGAAATCCATTTTCACCCTCAGGCTTTGGTGCTCCTGGTTCTCAGGCTTTTGCACTTGGACTTTGGACTGAATTATACCACTGGCAGCTCTGGTTCTTAAAGATGGCAGATTGTGGGACATCTTGGACCCCAGAATTGCATGAACCAACTCCAATCCTGTTGGTCCTGTTTCTCTGGAGAACCCTGACTAATAACAGAGAGCCCTGCCTATCAATAAATGTAACCTATCTCCTTATTTTAGAGCTGCACAGGGTTCTATGGTATGGCTCAAATATCTTTTGTTTAGATGTCACTGAGTACCCACTGTTTCAGTCAGGATGAGGCCAAATTATGCTGCAATAACAAACAACTCCAAAACCCTACTGGTTTTAATAGTCAAGGGTAGACACCCATCAAAGGTTATGACATTTTGCCAACTTGCCCTCCAGAAAGAGTATACCAATTTATAATCCCAATGATGATATAGGAAGCCTGCCCATTTCTCCTCACCCCACTCTTATGCTTTGGGAAAGAACCACATGAGAGCAAGCCAGTAGAAAGTACGGCCCTGGCAGAGCCTCCTCTTCCCCCCAGCCTCATGTCTTATCTTTTTCCCATCCACAGAATCCCAGACACTCTTTGAAGGAACCTCTATGCAGACACTGACCTACTTGTTAACTGTACTGTGCCATGGGGGCGCCAAACCCAGGGGTCTGAGAGGGCTGATTCCCAGGAGTGCTGGCCCTGGCAGAATGCAGACTTTGTAGCTCCATCTCCGCCTGTGCAAATACGTGTCTCTTCTAGCCAGCAAGACTTTTGTTTGCATAACTTTGTCATTAGCTCCGTGCAAAACTGTGAGTGGAGAAGATGAAGAGGAAGAAGACAGAGGAAAAGATGACACAGAGAACATTCTTCAGAAATCACCTCCTTTCATTCTGAAGTTTTAATCATCCCTGATGACTTTTCTCTCCAAGGAAACTATTTCAGAACAGATGCTCTCAGCCCCATTGACCTGCATGTGGCCATGGGATAAGACAAAATGCAGGGCCAAGGCTACTGAAGAGCCATAAGGAAATAATTTCATCGGCAGATAGCATCTGCCCACATCAGTGCTTCGGACTTGCCAGCAACAGTGACATTTTCCAGAAACAGACAGACACAGGCTTGTGTTTTCTAGTGGTTCTGGCAACTTATGGTCCTCTTCCATGTTTCTTCCAATCACTGCCAAAGCTCCCCTGGCTGGGGCAGGCAGGAATCCCATTACCTACAACTTGCCTCCACCTTCCCTCATGGTGGTCTTCATGTCTCCTTTAGTCACAGTGCTCAGCTCTGACCCCTGACCCACCAGGGGCCAACAAGCACAGACCACAGGAAACTAGGGCTCCAACCTCAGCTGCTCTGCTTCTTAGTAGTGAACTCTGAGTTATGCTTTCTGAATCACACTCTAAAGCACATGGATGGCAGCAGCTCTCCTGCTGAGATCTTATGCAGATTCAATGAGTTTATGATGTAAGGCTTATTTATGATGAGGTATTATGAATGCACCTGACACAGATCATAGCATTGAATAACTTCTGATAATCTCAATGTCTTACTTTCTGTGTCCATTCTCTCTACTTTAAGCCTGGCCTATTACCTCACCCTGAAACTAATATGATTGACTCCTACTGGCTTCCCCTCTTGTCTCATGAATCCCACAGTGCATATCCAGTGGGGATATCTGGCATTCATTCGTTCATTCAGTCATTCAATTTTATTTTATGGGAGCCCATCGAGCCTTTAGTTGGCAACTAGCAGATCTAACTTAGTGTCTTAGACCCCCCAGTTGCTCAATGGGTAACCTTGGGAAAGTTACTGAGGCTCGACAGCCTCAGTTTCTTCACCTATAAAACAAGAATAATAAGACCTACCCTACCAGGAAGTGGTTCTAAAATTTGAGTTGCATAAAGTCCATCTAGGAAGTATAAATGTAGATTCCTGGGCCCTGCACGTTCAGCAAGCTCTAGAGTATGATCTAGATAACTTCATTTGTAACCAATCCTCCATGTGACCTACCTATCATATTTTGAGAGGCCTGCCATGAAAGATGGAATTAGATTTTTCCTGTCAAGGGATTAGCCCAGTGCCTAACACATGGTAGATGCTCTTACTATTAGATATAGCATTCAACAGATCTTTGGACCAGTCAAAACATGTTTTGAGCCCCTGCTATATTTCAGGCACTGTGGTAGACACTAGGACACGTCAGTGATGCAGATAGATGCAGTCCTGCATGGAATCAAGGAGGGCAGGCAGACACTGAACAAGTATTGTAAGTATTATGGAAAAGAAACCTATGGTACTCTAAGGAAAATGGTTCAAACGTAACTCTCCCCCAAAAAACCCATCACTCCAACCTTCTAAAACTCACCTCCTAAACCGTGCAGGCATTGGGGTGCTAGAGCCAGCTCATATCAGCTAGGGAAAGCTGATTGTTAAATGTTCAAGAATTTTGTGAGCCTAGTGACTTCCTCTTGATAACTTGCAATTACCCATGCTGGGAATATTTATGCCACAGAAATCCATGAACGCCATAAATCTGGGCTCTCCCCCAGCTCTGAGAGCCGGTTGTTAGACAGGTACCAGCACACCACAGCACATAGGGGCTCCCACCACTCCTCCCTGTTCTTTGCCTTTTTCCCACAGCCCTTGTACTGGATTGACCCCCACCCACACCTCCAAATCCAATTGACTGCCTTGGAACCAGCCAGATGAAATCTCAGGCCATGTTTGGATTTTTTCCCTGGGATAGTGGTTGAATGCCAGGTCATCAATCCCACTGGCGAGGACGCGCATCTTCATAATGAATTCCACCTGCTAGGCACACCCTCTGCCTCTTGGTGGATAATGAAGGGAAATTTCCCTTCCAGTAACAAGGACATCTGATGGAATTTTTCTCATCAGCCCTCTGAGGTCCTCCTCCACCACTGCAGTGCTCTCTGGGGTCATGACGGCAGAACAAGCTGTTTCTAAGAGTCCCTCCCACAGGGGTGGGGCATTTAGGTGATACCGTGGGCCAGGTATCTCCCTGCCACCGGGGAGGGAGGAGTGGTTAGCCCTGGCAGCTCCTGCAGGAGGTCTCCTAACAAGATCAAGGGTTGGCCCCACCATGGGAAATTCTTTTCTCTTGTACAGAACATTCTCTCCTCCCCAGATTCCTTCTGATAGAAACTCAAAAGGAGAAATGCCAGGCCATAGAATTTAAACAGAAGGGCCTTGGACAATTTATCTCACACTTCAGCAACTTTGCAGTTTATGTTTGTAAACCTCACTTATTTACTTGTCCTGTTTTTGTTAAAGTAAACTCATTTGGAGTCACCACATAAAAGGGTTTTGTTTGCATGGCCTCTGCTTTCAGTTTAGATTCCTGGTTTAGTCTATTAAAATGAGCTGGGTCTTATTCTCCCAAAGAATAAGAAAACTCTAAATAAAGTTCTGAGACTTCCAGACATGGATAACAGGCCCAAGATTTTGTACAAAAGGCTCAGAGCGTGGCAAGGGAGGGTGGGGAGGCAAAGAAGGAATTTTGAGAGGCCCAGGCCCGGAGTCTTTACAAGTCCATCTTGCCTGGGTACTGCAGTTTAGGGCTTGGGGCTTACCAAAGCCTTCTGGCCTGGAAACCAGGATAGGGCTTCGTCAGGATAGAGATGAGGGCTGTGCCTCGTGCTGGCTCAGTGGGGCGCAGAGGAGGGTTCCCAGAGTCTTGCTGCCACCGTTTCCTCATGCCCAGTGCCCTTCAGAGGCAGCACCTCAGCACAAGCGTGGGGGACACCTTGTCACCCATGCATCACACAGGAGAAGTCTTACACCTACAAAAAGGTCAAAAGAAGGCTGACTGGCATTCTACCGTTTGCTCCTGCATCCCTGGGGGGTGTATGCACACATGCAGGACGTCTCTCTGCAGCGTTGAGGGCAGAGCCACCGCCGTGGGGACCACCATTGACATGAGTGGACAACTGGAAAGAACATGTTCATTTTCCTCCTCCTTTCAGGCTTCACTCATTTGTCTGGGTTGTGGGAAAACAAGCCCTCTCCTAACAAAACGGTTAAACAGAAGAAGAGAGTCAAGAACCGTGAGAACTTTATGATGTGCCTTTCTTCAAGATTTGAGACTCCTCCTGTGGGCTCGTTAAGACACCCTCGCCCACACGCCATTCCTGCTGCCTTCCAGGTGGCGAAGTCCAACTCATGGGTGCTGAGGAGCTCGGGAAAGGTCCGGCCCTGAAGCAGCCCCTTCATGGGAGGGAAAAGAGCTCACCGACAACAATCAGTAGGGGAATTAAGAAAGTATGATGATCTATTTTATGGAATATTATATGCCAGTTAAAAAGAATCTGATACATCTGAATGTATCTAAACTGGGTCTCTGGGGGGCACAGCTCGGTTAGAAAGAGCATGTGCAACACAATGTCATTCATGTCACAAACAAGAGAAGCCACAATTTCAGGGGCATCGTGTCAAGTGGAAGAAACCGAGCTCAAAAAATCAAATGCTGTAGGACTCCATTTATTGTCTCAAAATGACAAAAGTATGAAGATGGAGAACAGATTAGTGGTTGGCCAGGGTCAGAGACTGGAGGAGCAAAGAGAAGAGGTGCGACTATGCAGGGGTAGGTGGTGCGATCAGCGGAATGATCTGTTGACGGAGTAATTCTGCATCCTAACTGTGGTCGTGGTTACAGAAATCTACATCTGTGATAAAATGACATAGAACCATATCCTCACATTTTACCAACGTAATTTCCTGGTCTTAATATTGCCATATAGTTATATAAGATGTAACCACCAGGGGAAACTAGGTGAAGAGCACAAGGGACCTCATGGTACTATTTTTGCCACTTCTTGTGAATCCATATTTATTTCTAAATTAAAAATTGTAAGCCTTAAAACAATGCCATATATTTCTATGGTTACATGTGTAGTAAATGAAAAACTAAAAACTAAAAGGATGTACACAATACCAGTGGCTGTGGTCATAGATGAGATACTTAGCCTTGTCTGTAATGTTAGAATATTTTTTTCCAACAGAAATGCATTTGTGTATTTTTTGTATAGTTAACAAAAAGCATTATTAACTTTGTAGAGTCAGCTAGAATCAACAAGTTGTTTTAGTTTCAGTTTTCGTGTTTTTTGAGACATGGTCTCTCTCTGTCGCCCAGGCTGGAGTACAGTGGCACGATCACAACTCACTGCAGCCTCCAACTCCTGGGCTCAAATGATCCTCCCACCTCCCACCTCAGCCTCCAGAGTAGCTAGGACTACAGATGCACACCAACACCCAGATAAGTTTTCTTATTTTTTTGTGGAGATGGGGGTCTCACTATGTTGCCCAGGCTAGTGTCAAACTCTGGGCCTCAAGTGATCCTCCTGCCTTGGCCTCCCAAAAAGCTAGGATTATAGGCGTGAGCCACCATGCCAGGCACAATCAACAGGTATCGAATGATCATTTACTATGTGCCCAACACTGGGTTTGGAGCAGTGAAAACGCAGATACAGTCCCTGTCCTCATGGAGGGATGGCCCAGCTATGCAAACAGCCATTAAAGAGATGGTCACACTTGTAGCGGTTGCCAGGACCAAGAAGCATCATGATCTGCAAAAATGTGGAGCCGGGAACCTGGCATTCATTTCTGTAGCCTCCACAGCACCCTGTCCCGAGTAGCTATTCACTCGCTTGCTCTCTGACTCATCAAATATTTGCTGTGCCTGCTGGACTGCCCAGAGGAGATGAAGAAGAATAAACAAGCTTCCCTCCACGGTTACCAAATGCATGTCCAAGAGATTGACCAATAATAAGTCTAGGCAATGGATTTGTCTGGGGTTGAGGCTTCTCAATGAGGAAAACAGGCTGAACCCCTGGGATCTGGGACAGTGAAGAGAACAAGCACTTGTGCGTTGGGGCTGGCCTGAAAGGACTCATGAGCGCCACTTGCCAACTTTTCTGGAATTTTGTGAAACAATTGTTAAAGACAGTCATTATTAAAAATTAAATTATATACATTTATACTTAATTTATATTAAAGACACAGGTAATAAATGCACCAGAGCCATCGCTTCCTGTTTATTTTACTGCATTTTGCTGTTATCTATATTCTTGAGGTCACTTACATCATTAGCATCTACACAGTGAAATACTGAGGATGGGGCCCTACTGCGCGTCTCTGCCCACTCTGAGTCTGACGATGTCATGCTGGTAGCTTGCAATCGGTCAGCGTGGGAGTATGTGCACCACAGATGTTAGCAAATGCCACACATCAGCCCCGCAAAAGCTGGCTGTTAAACATTTACCAGCACTCACTGGACCAAGGGCAGGTGCTGTGGAGGGAACGTGGGTCATAACGATTGGGACATTCGTGTAGGTTCCGCATCGTCCCCTTTAGTGCTGACCGCTGTGCCGGGAACACAGCAGGTGCTGAAGCACTCTCATTAATGGGCAGGGGAGAGGCAAGACACCAGGCAGTTCCCCCATTCTTCTTGGTGGCTTCAAATCATAGCTTGTGTTTCTCTTGCAGATGATATCCTTTTATTCTTCGTCTTCATTTTTCCTGGGGAGAGGGGAGGAGGTGAGGCCATAACTCCCCTAAGACCCTAAACGCACCTCTTACAACTTGACGCAGACGTTACCAACCACAGCTTGTTGGCACAGCCCTCCAGAAGCCAAGTCTTGGGCAGGGACTCGCACTGGAGTCAGCTGGTGACACACAGGATTCGCATCCTAGGACAGTCCATACCCACTTACAACTCAGCTTCCACCACGGACCCTCCCCCTCGCCCAGCTCCTCTGCTTGTCCTTTCAGAAACCCGCCGCCCAGTGCAGGACTGCGGGACAGGCGGTCCCTGCCTCTGCCCGCAGAGCCCACGTGGCCAGCTTCCCAGCGTCCCTGCGTCTCCACTGCCTAGCCTCTTTAGGTTAACACAATATTTTTCAAAGTTATTTAATTAAAATCTCCCATGGTGGCCCACATAAAACTGATAAGGACTGAGCTGCTCTAGTTGAAATGGGACTTTAGCAGTGGGCTGTCTGCACACACTCTGCCACACGAACAGTGCCCCTGGAGCTGTGTGATTCGGTGCTTCTTAACGTGGGGTCTGGGTGCCACTGAGTCCTTCCCCTCCTGCTCCAACACCCGGCCCCCTGTCCCCACCTCTTGGAGCCCTCGGGGGGACTCCTCAGAGCTCAGTGTGGGGGACACCTTTCTGTTTTGACTGCTCAGCATCCATTTGGCCATGTCCTGGCTGCAGCACTTGGGTTGTTCTTGAGGAAACCACCTTGCTTCCTCTTCCAATTCCATGTGATTTAATGCGGACATACTCCCAACCAAGGCTCTAGGAGTGGGATATTCAGAGTCAATAGGAGATCCAACTCTAAACCTTTTGTGAGAATTGTTGAAAAGAGGCTTTGTTTCCACAGGAATTGGGAGAAGAGTTGTCAGCCTGAAGCTGCTGACAGCCACCTCGTCTGAGAATGATATCTGCACAGAGTGAAACAGAGGAGCAAGCCTGAGTCCGAAAGACATCTTTTAGGCTCTTGGATCCAGCTATGCCTGGAGACATGAAGCTAGAAACTTCTGTACTTTTCAGTTACATGAACCAGCAAATCTTTTTTGGCTTAAGCCTGTTTGAATTGGGTTTCTACACAGTCTGAAGCTGCTAGGAGCCAAAGGACCCTGGCATCACAGAGCGCTGGTGTCCAAAGACATTTGTGTAATGACCTCTTCAAGGGGCCTCTTCACTTTCACCTCCAATGGCCGCTTTCCATCAATCCTTCTCTATGGCGACCTTGTTTCCATAGACTATGTCTACCAAAAAGCCAGACCCTACATCGTTCATCAGTGAAGGCATTATTGCCCAATTTTATTGAGCGCAAGGATAGCAGCTATCATTCCTATGGCTCTGTGGTAAACGCAGCAGAGCCTAGGGGCTAAAAGTCATGAACTTTGAGGGAGGTTGACTTTGATGCAGACCCTGCCTGCCTCCCCCCACTGCGTAGTGCGTGACTTCAGGCAGGTGACCTCCCCTAATACTCATGTGTCTCCTCGGTAAGATGAGATATGAGGATTACCCACCTCACAGCGCTGCTGCATGGAATAATTAAGAGAAGGCATGTGAAGCACACAACACAATTCAAGAACCGGTAGGTGTAAGTTAGTATTAAAATTATCATTATTACCGTGTCTAATCTTTCAACAGTTCTGCAGGTTGATGTTGTTATTTCCACTCCACAGGGGAGAAAGTTGAGCCTCAGGGAGATTACAGGATTTGCTTGGCTTGTGGAGACAAGAGTAGAACCCAGGGCTTCTTGTATGGTAAGTCCATGTCTTCTTCTACTCACTGTGCCAACACACACACATACACTCACGCATTATTAAAGCACTTAAACAGCACATGAAAGTTATTTGTATAATATGTAATCTCCAAGCATTTATTGAGCACTTACTATGTTCCAGACATTACTCTAGGTACGAGATGACACTTTCTAATCAGCCTATTATTTCTAATTTGGCTTTAGCTTGGACAACTACATTTCCTGATAGAGTTATTAAAAGCCACCAAACATAGCTCAAAAGAATGCTGCTGCACGCGAGGGCCTGAGCACACACACACATTCATTTCCATGCCCCCTTCCAGCTACACACTTCTAACATGGCAGTCACGGGTACAAAGAGCCATAAACCTGCAGAGCTATGAGAACAAGATATCTGACTTCAGTAAATGAGAGATGTCAACAGAACTGAGTGGCATGAGTTTCAAAATTGAAAGGATCAACCAAGTACCCCACACAATGAATGAAGAAAAGAGTCACAGTAAGATAAAGAGACAGTCCTAAAAGCTGCCAGACAGTGAGAGAGGAGTTGGGGGCGGGGGAGAGAGAGAGCAAATTAGCTCACATTACAAAGGAAAGGGAAACAGAATGGCAAATACTAATAGAATACTAATAGATTTATCTTTAATCAGAACTAGAAATTGAAACCAGGAAAAAGGTGTGTAAGAGACTCTTTGAGCCCCAGTTTCATCACAGTAAATTGGTGATAAAGGGGTGGAGTGTGGATTAAAGGAAATTACGTTATGAAGTGGCAGCAATGTGGCAAGTGTTCAGAAATGCAACGCATGAAGAATTACTCTAATTACTGATCAAAACCCATCTTGGTCTGGTGGAGCTCCCAAAGCAGTCTGTTCTCCCCAGGGAGGGCCCGGGATTCCAAGTACAAACCAGAACAGCTAAGACATCTCCTCAATGGAATTATAATAGAAGGTAGACCTCCACAGTTTTTAGTGCCACAGAAGGTACCAGACCCAAGGTCAGGCCCAGGTGGAAAATCCAGTTGTGCAATCCTGCCTCGTTCCTGGGATGTCTCAGCTGCCCACACCCTTCAGGGGGAGGATATGGGAGGGACTGTTAGGGCTCCAAAGGCCCGTGGAAGCCATTCCTCACAAGTATGGTCTGAGATGGCATTTAGGGGCTTTCAACCAAGGCATGGCCATAAGTAACTCGTTTTCTACCATCACCAAAAAATCCTTCCCTCCCAGTGACCCCACATCAGCTTGTGAAATCCATTCTTGCCTTCAATATTGTCAATACATTTTTGCCTAAAATAATACAGACACCCGCACTGGCTGGACCGCTGCCAGCCTCTTCCTCCCCCATCCCACCCTCTACACATTACACTGGTTTTCATACTCAAAATACAGGTCTGACCTTATCGTCTCATGCTCAGGAACTTTCTAAGCTTCCCCATTTCAAAGGCAATAAAATCCACCTCCCCACCCTGGCATTCGTGGCCTGTACATGCCTCCTAACAGCCTTTACTCCACACCGATTCACCGCCCCTCACAAAGCAACCCATGCCCACTCCCACCCCAAACCCTTGCTTGGGCTGTTTCCTCTGCCCGGAAGCATTTTCCTCCTGTCCCATGATTCAGGTCCTATCTCCCCTCTTGTGCTGTATTCACCCTCCACACGGCCTTAGAGTCCAGACTTTATGACCTTGAATTACGAATGTCTCTCTTCAAGGAGACTAACAGAGAAGAATGACCACCGAGTGAGTATTTAAGTTTGAATGCCTTAGAACACTCAGCACAGAGGTGGGCATTTAATACCAGTCCCAGGGACAAGTGACCAATCGGAAATAGCCACCTTATGATGACAAATTTCTGAGCACTTTGATGCTCTTCCCTTTGCCTTCAGGGACGTGGTGTGTTCTTCATTAGTCGAGGTCACTGGGGACGGGGGGGAAGATGCTCTATCAGTTAAATGTGCATTAATCTGCATTTTAGTCACGTTGTCCTGTTTGTAGTTTAAACTCTGTCTTATTGATTTTTTCCCAGTAGAAAAATGAGAGACGTTATGTCCCAATCAATATATCAGGAACACCAGCCAGCAAGATAGAGGGGAATTCTGGGCATGAGAAAGTCCTTGAATGTGCTGCAGGTGGCCCCTTGTTCCTTGCAGACCAGCAGTAGCTCTGTTAATGAACTTCACTTGGCATGTGCTTCACCACCACCGTTGCCACCACCTCCCGCTTGCTCCCTGCTATGGAGCAAGTGGCTGGCACTTAGCAGCATTAACAGTGGCAACCACTCTCTTCTCACCCACCTGCAAGAAGTGTGGTGCTCACACTGTTTGAATCCCTTTTTTTTTTTTAGTTGACATGTCTCTTTCTACTTCCTGCTCCTGCCTTCCAGAATCTGCAAAGTGAAATGGAGACTGTCTGGGCTGAGGCATGAATGAATCAACACCTGCTTCGTGAGTCTTCTTTTCCAGATAGCCATCATTACAAACTCCTCCCCAAAACAAACATATCAATAACAATACAGGAAAAGCAATCACCATTGGATCTTAATACAAAGAAGCATCTGGAAGATCCCTTAGAGACCAAAGTTTAAGAAATATAATACAAGCAGAAATAAGCAACAACCGCTGACTTTACCCTTGGTAGGCAATGTGCCAGTGCGTGTGTGTGTTTGTATGGGCTTCTCCCTGGGCAACTGGGCTCTCCTAGGGAGAAATCTATTCAAACGTTGGTGTCCAAACCATCCTTTCTCCTTTCTGGCTCTCCTTATTGGATCTTGAAGGAGGTCAGGGCGAGGTCTTCAGAGAGAGAGAGTACGTGTGTGTGTGTGTGTGTCTGTGTGTTTTCCAAATGTGAAGTGTTTGGGATGAGGCAGAAGATGAGTCCAGTGGAAACGCACTGTTCTTCACTCACGACTTGTTTTTGACCCTGGACGTGCAGCAGAGAAGCTGGTGTTTACTGCAGTCTGGCCAGGAAGCTGCCTCCAATCGCAAACCCTGTCTTGACTCACACGTGCCTAGGAAGGCTGGCATTCCGCCTGTCAGCCTCGCCTGCTGCGTTCATACCTCCGTGTCTCACAGTTTACCTGGGAGACAGCAGATTCCTCAGTCACTGGGAGGCCCTCCTTCCAGCTCCTGAGAGTCTGCAAGCCATTAATTTCAGCAGATGTTTCCAGGTTCCTCTGCCCTCCCAGGGACGCGTCTCGACAAAGGAACCGAAAGGCCTGGGCTCGGGCTGCCTGGAAGGGGTCATCCTGCTGTTGGGGAGGGCTGTGGTCATGCAGAAACTATGCACACATGAACTGGGACAGTCTTGGGCGGCAGAGAAGGGAAACGTCTTTGTGTGTTTGACACACATCGAGAATTATAGCCAACTGGAGTACTCTCCACACTAACATTCTCCAAATGAGAAGACCCTGCCAACACTACCACCAACCCGAGTTCAGAGAGAAGGAGAACAAAGAGGGCAAGACTTTTACTCCCAGATGTTGCCAAGATGAGCAGTGTGTGAGGGTCCTGAAGCCTTCTGCCCAACTTGTGCAATGGTCAGATTCATTTTAAGGCTTGAACATGGACTGGAGGTTTGCATCAGTGCCTGCCTGGATGCTTCCAGGAGCTTGGCTTCACTGAGCACCTTCCCGTGTTAGTGAGCGTGGTTTCCAGGGCTGCCCTTCCCTAACAGAGCTCTCGCGGGACCAGAGACTCTCTCTCAGTCACTTGTGCAGATGTCAGCGCAGCAACAACAACAAAGATGTGATAAACCACCCTTTGCTTTTATGTGCTCGCTCCTTGACACACGTTTCTAACATCTTGGCGTGCAGGGCCGTGTGCCGGGGGAGAGGTTAGGGAAGAGCCAAGTCACAAACTCCGTCCCCATCACGGTGGGAGGAGACCATCACCTCATTATACAGAACAGTGGGTCGCAAACTTTGACAGCATCAGAATCACCTGGGCTGGGGGACGTTCCCACACAGATTGCCCACCCCACCCCGAGATCTCAGTAGAGCTGAGGGCCAGGGTGCTGACAATGTGCATTTCTAACAAATCCCCAATGATGTGCAAGCTGCTGGTGCGGCGATCACACAGAACACCTCTCTACAGGTGACACACCGGGGCCCATCAGCAGCCAGCAGTGGGTCCAAAGTGTCACTAATTAAAGAGGTGGCATGTCAGTCCACGCAGGGAATGCCACAGGTTCACGGGCAGGATCCATCGCAGCTGTGGGGCACCTGCCCAATTCAGGGGAAGCTCAGGCTTCATTCAGTGCTGTGGGGCCCTGCCTCATTTCTCATCAGCCAGCCCTGGGTGCTAATTTGCGCCTCGGGTTTCAAAACTGGCATAAATATATCCCCAATAGGTCATGATTTAACGGCTCTAAACTAGATAATATATACTGTGTGCAAGGCACTTTCATGCATTATTTTCTTTAATTACTCGCAGCAATCCTGTGTAGCAGTAACAATAATATCTAATATTTAAATATTACTGATTCCGTGCCAGGAACTGTTCTAAAAGCTTTGGTTGAAGAGACAGCAGACTACCACCCACAGACTAAATTCTATCCACTACCTATTTTGATAGGTAAATTTTACTGGAATACAACCATGCACATTCGTCTACATATTGTCTACAAGTGCTTTTCTGCTAAAGTTGCAGAATTGAATATCTATAATAGAAACTATATGGCCCACAAAGTTTAAAATATTTATTCTATTGTCCTTTACAGGAAATGTTTGCCTACCCTTGCTTTAGAATTGCTTTATAGATATTAACATTCTGAGCCCTCCTAACAACACTACAGATGTGTGCTATTTTTACTGCAGTAAAATATACATAATAAAAAAGTACTATGTTAACCAATTTTCACTATACGACTCAGTGGCATTGAGTACACTCACAGTGAGGTGCAGCCATCACCACCGTCAACCACAGAACTTTTCTACCTTCCCAAACTCCTCCCCCAGAGCCTGGCAAACGCCATTCTATGTTCTGTCTCTGAATTTGACTCCTCTGGTTACCTCTGATAAGCGTAATTGGACAGTATTTGTCCCTTTGTGCCGGCTCACTTTACTTAACAGTGTCTTCAGGTTCATCCATGTCGTAGCATGTGTCAGAATTTCATTCCTTTTTAAGGCTGAATAATAGTCCATCACACGTATACGCCACATCTTTTTCTATCTGGTCAGCTGTTGATGGACATTTGGGTTGTTTTCACCTTTTGGTTATTGTGAATAATGCTGTGATAAACATGGGTGTGCGAATTATCTACTTGAGTCCCTGCGTTTGATTCTTTTGGATATACAGCCAGAAGTAGAACCACTGGACCATACAGTAACTCCATATTTGATTTTTTTGAGAAACTGCCATATTGTTTTCCATGATGGCTGCCCCATTTTACATTCCCATCAACAATGGCTTCCAGTTTCTCTACCTCCTCACCAATACTTGTTATTTCCTGGGTGTTGCTTGTTTATTTGTTTGTTTTTTAATAACAGATATCCTAATGTGTGTGAAGTGGTATCTTTTTGTGGTTTTGATTTACATTTCTTTAATGATTAGTGATGTTGAGCACCTTTTCATGTGCTTGTTGGCCATGTATGTATCTTCTTTGGAGAAATGTCTATTCAAGTCGTTTGTCCACTTTTTAATCAGGTCATTTGGTTTTCTGTTTGTTTGTTTTTGAGCTGTAGGAGTTCTTCATATATTCTGCATATTAATTCCTTATCAGATACATGATTTGCAAGTATTTTCTCATATTTCATGGGTTGCCTTTTCACTCTGTTGATAGTGTCCTTGGATGCACAAAAGTTTTGATTTTGATGAAGTTTAATTTTTTTGTTGTTATTGCTTGTGCTTTTGGTGTCATATCCAAGAAATCCTTGTCAGATCCAATGTCATGAAGTTTTTCTTCTGTTTTCTTTGAAGAATTTTATAGTTTTTGTCCTTTCATTTAGGTTTTTCATCCATTTTGAGTTAACTTTTTTATATGGTATGAGGTAAAGGTCCAACTTCATTCCTTACAAGTGGATATCCAGTTCTCCCAACATCATCTGTTGGAAAGACTGTCCTTTCCCATTTAATGATCTTGAGACTCTTTAGGAAATCATTTGATTATATATGTGAGGGTTTATTTCTGGAATTTCTATTCTATTCATTCCATTTGTGTCTATGTCTGTTTTTATGCCAATACCACACAGTTTTGATTACTATAGCTTTGTAATAAGTTTTGAAATAAGAAAGTATGAGACCATCAATTTTGTTCTTTTTTTCCAAGATTATTTTGGCCATATGAATTTTAGGATAAATTTTTTTATTTCTGCAAAAAAAAATGTCATTGGAATTTTGATTGGCATTGCATTGAATCTCTAAATCACTTCAGATAATATTGACATCTTAACAGCACTGTCTTTTAATCTACGAACACAGGACATCTTTCAATTTATTTGTGTCTTCTTCAGGTTTTTTTCAGTAATATTTTGTAGTTTTCAATATACAAACCTTTCACCTCCTCTGTTATGTTTATTCTTAAGTATTTTATTCTTTTTGATGCTAATATAAATGGAAATATATTCTTAATTTTTTTTAGATTATTCATTGTTAATGTATAAAAATGCATTTCTGTGTGTTGGTTTTGTATCCTACAGCTTTGCTGAAATTAAATGCTATTTTTACCCCCATTTTATAGATGAGAAAACTATAGCACAGAGTGGTTAAGTAATTAGCTTAAATCACTCACATAGCAAGTGGGGAAGCTGGGGTTCCACTGAGCCATTCTGTTTCCAGAGTCCCGTCTCCTCACCATTACTTTCCAATGCCTCGTTTGAAAAAGTAATTAATAACTTAGCCAAGGTGTCACTTACAATAAGTGGTAAATCCAGAATCCAAACTTAGGCCTGACTCCAAAGCTTTGCTTATAGCTAGAACAGCCTTCTGACAGCCCTAGCACACCCCAAACACAAATCTGTCAATTAAATATGTCAGCTAATCAGTGGAAAAGAAATTCAAACTTTTTTTAAAAAAATGAATTGATATATGGAGGAGGAGAATGATTTCAGCCAAAGGGTGGCAGGGGTGGTACACTAGAGCTGCGGTAACCCCTGTCCTGATTTTCCCCTACATGGTCCTAAATAACATGTTTGCTTTAGATGCCATGTTTTATGATTCTAACTATAGGCCAACCTACATATGCTCAACTGATTATAATTCTAAGTTGAACTTTATAAGGCTAAAAGGGAAGGTAACACCTAAACAAATTTCCTCTGAATCCTCCCTGCATGTATTTTACAGTCTTTCTCTTCTAAAGAGCCATGTGGAGTTGGCTGTTTAATGAGGAATTTCCCACTCTGAGCTACGGGGTGAAGGCTCCAAATCCTGAGAGAAGCCCAGAGGTGGCTTCCAGCCTTGAGTGCCAAATGAAATGACACCAACTGGCTTCATTTGAATCCATGGGACTCCCAAGCTTCCTAAGAGGTAGTCTCTGTACCTTACAAAGAAATGCCATGGACCCATCCCAAAGGCCTTGGGCACTAATCCCAAAAGGCAATGAACTTGAACTAAACAAGCCTCCTCATTGGCTGCTGCTATTGATGTTGTAGAAGGTTCTGCCCAATGGCTTCGGGCCTGAGTAAATGTTGGCTTGGCTGACCTAGTCCACTAACGTGAATTGGGCATGACTGAGGTACAGGGATGCCAGCTCTTCAATTAACAGGGAAGGCATGTAGGGCAGCAGAGAGGTCAGCATACCAAGGATGCAAACCAAGACTCCCCTCCAAATGGGCCAGTTACAGGGGGAGGAGGGGGGGAAATGGGAGAAGCCAAACCTTGAGGCCCTTGGGGGAGGGGTTTCTTAACAAATCCATCTTTGTGATTGCAATAAAGCCTGAGGACAGGGCATATGGCACCACTAAGCAGAAGTGAGCACATGGACACATCTATAACATCCATGAGACTCTGCCTTCCCACCTGCAAAATGGGGTTCACACTCCACTTCTCTTTTCTCCTAGAAAGAATTGCTGTGAGAATCAAATAATAGGATGTAGGAAGAAAAAAAAAACTTACATTGTTAAATACATTATGGAAACATACCTATAATCTCATAGCACAGGTTTAGGGAGGGGAGAAGGTTGGTGAAAATGGGGGTGGAGATCAAATTGGGCTTCAGCTTTGAGTGCAATGCTTTAATTTTGGTTTAGTATGGTGAATTCATACATAATCTCTGCAATTTTAAAAGGTATATATATAATATAGGCACAAATAAGCATATTCATAAAGGGTTGCAGTTCAATTAGGTGCCAACACACAACTCTATTCTTTCCCCCATTTGTTTATTCAAACTCACTTTTAGGGGCCAATTCTTTCCAACCTTTTGGGAAAAGTCTAGAGCTTGTCCCACAAATTTTCTGGTCTACCTAAGACCACAAAATGTCCTTTTGTCATTTACGGTCTCAGAAATTGTATCATTTGGGAAAGTAAAGTACAGTTCCATATGATAGTCAGAATTTCACTTAAAGTTATAGCTTCACACCTCCCCAGCTCAGGCTGCCTCAGGTCGGGACATCCAATGATGGAATAAGCATGCAGATCCTAAGTAAATATTTATTTATTTCCCTGTCCTGCCCATATCTTCCTCCCCAAGTCATGGGATTTTTGACTTCCCCAGGGCTGGGTGGCAGTAAGGAGAGGTAAAGGGCAGGAAAGTTTCTTCTGGACTGATACTGCTATAACCAGACATTGCTTTTCTCTGCCCATGGCAGATGTTTCAAGTCAGGCCTTTGTTGGGGGGCAAGGGGTGGTTTGGTTGCTGTTTCCTCCATCACTGGGGGTCTCTCTTCTCCAGTTCCTTCATGCAGGCCAGGGTGCCCCCCGTGGCTGCCCCACATTCTTCTCTCGGTCCCTGGCAGGGTTCACCTCCTGCAGAGTTTCTCTATTGGGGTCTCAACTTTCCTGCAGAGTGGGACACTCCCCATATGGCATGCATCTGGTCCAAAGGGAGTGAATTTGGGAAGTGTGGGCTGTGCCCAGAGCAGCCACATCTCTCCAGTGCCCCTCAGAGAGAAAGCCCACTGCAGCATCTGCTTTCCAGGTCTCTGTCCACAACTGGTCTCCATGTCCCAAAAGTCTCCTGGGCACTATGTCAAGCCCTTGGGGTGGCAAGCTTAGAGCTCCGTTCATTTGCCTTGGGGTTAAGAAGAAATACGTTACAGACTATGGGATGGGGGATTGGGGGTAAGGTAAGTCTCTTTTAAGCAAGCTCAAAACTCTCTCTGAGGATTTTTCTCCCTATTTTCACCCCCCAGCCTCTTCAATTTAATCCTTTTTATACCCTCCAATGAAGGGTTAAATGTTGCATAACTCATCCTTACCTACCTAGTTTGCATGTACTACACAGATGACCTAGTAAACTTATTCTAAGTATTGTATGATATTAAAATGCAACTCTTTCTGCCTATTGTCTGCAGGGGCCCCAAGACAACACATCCGATACTATTACGCTCTTTGTTAAATGAGAAATCCTGTTGCAGCAGCAAGACTAGAAGCAGATACGCTGTGTTCATAGTAGTTCATTCCAAGGGCTGGAATTATGGGTAATGGTTTTATCGTACTCCTCTATATTTTGTAAACATTAATTTTAAGAGGAAAATATGGTAAATTTTCATCTTAGTAAAAGATGAAAATGTCTAGAAAATGAAAAAAAAGGAGAACATATAAAAGAAGAAGAGAAAGAAGGAAGGAAAGAGGGCAGAACAGCTGGCAGAAAAGGAGGGTAAGAAAGATAAAGAAAGGAAGATCTCCAGCCCTTTAAGAACAAAGCCATGGCATACAGAGATGACAGAAACAGAGTTATTTTCTTTAACAGTGTGCCTTTATGATGTCATCAGTCTTTGCATGGTAAATATACACATTAATTTCGAACTCGTCATGCAAATACTCACCTCTTTGTAAGCGGTTAGAAGGTATGCTAGAACAAACTATTAGCTGTGTTTGGGAGAATGCACTGGCTCACCTCTGCCCATTGCCCAGGGACGGGCCCAGCACCATTGATGGGAAGAAACTGAGAATCAGGACCATTCAGATGGCGCTGCTGTGGCGTTTGCACTTGCACCAATCATGTTGGAGGAGACGTGGGGACGTGAAGAGAAAGTAGCTACAGAAGCAAGACTGCAGAGACCATCTACAAGCCCTTGAAATAACATTCATTTAACAGCATCCATTTGAACCATGTGCTAATCTCAGAAAATCTTCTCGTAAAAGCAGGTCTTGACAGCATCCCGTTAGCCTCCAGCTTCTCACTGCAGCTAAGAGAACTAAAAAAACCACAGTTCTTTTTCTCTTCCATTCCAACACGTTGGCTTCTCACTATGTGAGACAGGATAGTAGGCGTGAGGCCGAAACACAGTGGGGTGCCCAGGGGAGGGTTTTAAGCAGAGGAGCTGTGTGTGGGATGCTCTCTGTGTGCCCCCCCAGAGCCATTCTCTGCCCTTCTCGGTCCTTCTCTGCATCCCAGGAGGTTGACCTCCTCAAAGTCCCTCCCCCGGGCCTTCCTGCTGTCTGCATTTGAGTTCAGTTCAGTTGGTGGAAGGTGCCAGAAGGACATGGAAAAAGGAGAGGACAGAGAGGCGAGGGTATTTATCCTTTATTCATTCATTCGCTCATTCACTTTACTAAAGGGCTCCTGGCAGGTAGCCCTTTCCTACAGCCACGGCTCTTGCCAGGGTCTCGACCTGCCCTTTCAGATCCTACTGGCTGCAGCACAGCGGGCGCTCAAGGAGCGGGAGGACAGATTTGGGGAGATTAGTTGAGGACTGTTCTATGTCCAAAAGAGAGATGGTGGTGATGGTTTGGAGTAAGGTGCTTGTGGTGGTGGAGATGGAGGGAAGCAGGTAGATTCTGAAGACATTGAGGACATGAGGGTGAAGAAGAAGGTCCCAAGTTGTAGGTCTGAGAAATCTGATGGATGACAAGGAACACATGGATCCAGTGATCGCTTCCATGGAAACCCACTCTGTGAGTGACAGCATCAGGGCTGGAAGATGGGGAAGAGCCTCACGTTCTTTCTCCATTCACTATGAGAAGGCAGGAGAAGCAGCACCCAGGCCCCGGGCAACGGAACGCGTGTTGGGGGTGTGGCTGCTGGCAGGGAAAAGGACCTTTTCTTACCATACATTTGAATAGCAAGAGCGGTTCTAAACATCTAATTTGCATATGCAGAAAAGTCACGTGCTGTTTTTCTTACACCTAATGAAGACAGATTAGGCAAAGCAACTCAAAAATTTTACTTTGTCTACCCTTCGTAAGTACCAGAAAAAAATGAATGTTAGATATATAATGACTGTCCATTTTGAGAGAAAAGAAAAATCTCCCACGAAAAGAACATTTTCATAAATCGTGTCTATGATTAAGAAAATATGGTTCAAACAGACACAACTGTGCTTTACCCTCTGCATCTGTTTCACATACGAGAATGTGTCAGGTTTACACAAACCACACTGATAAAGATGAAAAATAAGGGACGACCAAGATAAAAATAGCTCTTATAGTATCAGTGACACATCTTTTATTATTATAATATATGATCGCCTTGCATCAATCTGTTCTGCATTGGCTAGTGACCTCAAGCACCACAAAGGAGAAGCTAGCCAACATCCAGGAATCGATTCTTTCAGCTTTCAAAAAAAAAAAATCTGCAGTATCATATGTTCAGATATCTGGTGACAAAGACAGCAAAATGAACAGATCTCATCTGCCAAGTGTCACCCAGGTCCTGATTTCAAATGCGTTCCTTTTACGTGCTACTCCCTCAGGGCAAGAGCGATGAAGGGAATAGGGAACAGCAACCTGTCCTTTTCTGATGCTGCCATAGACAGACCATCCATAAATGTAACCACCCAACCTGCCCCTAGTAGCTTCCCAGGCTTGAAAGATAATACTGCCGATTTGTACTTTTATCAGCCTTCTCTTCTACTGTCCCTGGCTAGCTGAGCAGACTGCAGCTAAGAAATTCATTTTTTTCCTTCAACTAAAGAAACATTTAGCTTCTGTACTACAATTATAAAAATTGCTAAGTTCTCAAGGGAGGATTTTTTTTAAATGCATGTAAACTTGATTCTAGTAAGTGAAACTCTGCTTTTTCACTTATTGACTAAAATGTACTGTTTTTCTCATAAACTTGCACCTATTTCTCCTAATGCTTTAGTTTTACCTTTTGTACCCTCATCAGCTTTAACCTTGAAGTCTACTGATCTATAAGAAGACATTTTACTGTTTTGCCAGGGACAAATTTATTTGGGGATAAAGAATTGTTCTGTGATGCAGGTATTTACCCCAGGTATAATATTTTACCAATTTTAATTTTCAGATCTTGGTGTTGCTTAAAATTCTCCTTTCGTCTTGGTATCTCATTTGAAAGCTTTTAGCATTTCATGCGTATGCATTAGAAGATTTTTTTTTCTTTTATTCCTCACGAATGACTTAGTGTAAACGTGTTCAGATATTCCTTTGTTGTGTTTCTGTTCTGGGTGTTACATTGATTTTTTGAGTTCTTGTCTGTGTTTGTTGATTGCCCATTGCATTTCGTTAAGTCCTATGATGCTTCCCTGGCTAGAAAAGATGAGCATTTGAGCTCGCTTGCTCCTGGCTGGGGTCCCCTGTTCTCTAACTTTGTTGTATCCGCCATGCTACAGTCCAATGCGAAATGGGAACAATCCCATGAAGAAATAAGTGGCAAAGAACCGATCCTTCTGAAGACTTCTCTTCCTTACTCCTTTCATTCCACAACCTTGCAGGGGATACCCTCTTCCCATCTAAGAACTGACTCAAAAGGCATTTGCTGCAGGGAAACATCCCTGGAGACCAAGCTGCTCCAGGTTTCCTATCAGTGCTTAAGTTCTCCATCCCCCACACTGCATCTGCAAATCACGAATGCTCTCCAGTAAGCCGGGACAACAAGCTCCTGGAAGCTGAGGGACTCTGTGCTTGTTTTCTTTAAGGGTCCTCCCTCATGATTGAATAAACATTTGGTGATTAACTGGTAGAGTTTTTATTTTCTTTTGCCCCCTTTTAGTATCTGCTCATCCACGGAATATGTGAACAATATATGCAAATAAAAATTTAAAAGTCAACACTCTGAATCCCATCACCTACTGACGGCTGTTAATACAGTGGTATATTCCTTTCTGCCTTTTTTCAACACATAAACTGCTTTTGTTGTTACCTTATATTAACATAGCTGTGATTATACTCCATGTACTATCTTGTATTCTCAGTTCTTTTATCAGGAACATTTTCACATCATAAAATATAACAAAATATTTTCTTTCCTCTGTACCACAATTTATCTGTTGATAGTTAATTACCAGCGTCTCATTTGAGTTCAGGGCCATGCTATTCGTTTCCACTGGTACCACAGTGAGGACTCAGTCCACAATGCAGCAAGATAGGCCCAAGGACAGAGGAATTAGGCTAATTTCTTCAGTCTTTCTCCTACTTATATCTTCCACCCCTGACCATATGTTCCCCTGGAAACAGAGAAGTCTTCAGTGTCAGAACAGAGTTTCTTCCAGTTGCCCAAACACGCAGTACTGCTGCTCCCTGGCTTCCAGGCTTTTGCGCATTGTTTCCTCTGAAATGCTCTTCTCCTTTCCGACCCTCCCACTACAGCCAGCCCCTATGGAACTTGGCTATTTCCTTCTCAACCTTCAGACCTCACGCCACTTATCACTTCCTTCCAGGTGGAGATGGAGCCCCTTCCCAGGTGCTTTCTCAGCACGTGTGCTTCTCCCATTAGCACCTTGCATGCTGATTATAACGGCCTGTAAACCAGTCCCCCCTGCCAGGTGGGGACATTCTTGAACAAAAGGACTATGTTTTTCTTGCCCACCCTTAAATTCTTAGCATGGTGCTTCCACATGGTGGGCATTCATCAGTGCTGCTGAATAAATCAATGAACGGAAGTATAGAAATAAAACAATAAAGTTGCAAGATTTTCTTGCCTTTTCAAGAAGGTAATGGTCAATGTGCATGAGATGTTTCCAACTGATTCAATTTAAATGTCATCCCCCCAATTCCTTCTTTTCCTGGACACAGCACCCCAATTTCTGATTATGAAATCATCCTTCCTCTTTCCCAGTAGATTAAATAAGGGCTTCATTCCTTACTTCCAAGGATAGAAAAAGACCTAAGTTGAATTAAAAGAGTGAGCCTTGAGATTTTTGAGATTCTTTGAGATTTTTGTCAGGGCTGTTGGAAAAACCTGTTGGGGTTGCTGAGTTGGCAGAACAAGACCTGAAGCTGTTGATGGCCATCTTGCCTCCTCATGGGAAGAGCTTGCCTGAGAATGAAGACATCACAAATAGAAGCAGAGCCAAGAGCTGGAGAGGCACAGATTCCTAATGGCTCCATTTGAGCATGTTTACCCAGGCTTAACTAAAGCAACACCACTCTTTTCATTTACTTTTATAATTTTCAATCATAGAACTCCAATTTGTTAGGTCAGTTTCAGTTGGATTTTTCTCACTTGCAGGTGACTCCCGCCCTCTTTATTCCATTCTATGCAGCATGTGTAGGGGGATCAGGGACAGGACCCCAATCAAGGAATCCTTCCTAGACTCCTCTGCAGCCTTTGCACCTTCATAAAGCCAGGAGGGAATTGATCAGTTGGTATCCAGACCCATGATGACCCACTTCCCAAGAAATTTCAACATCAGATGGCCTCTCCCATCATGACACCAAGGCCTCGGAGGTATGAAAAATATGGATCTCACTCAGAAGAAAAAGGTTATCCACTTTCAGAACTCATGACTATGTGTCAGGATAATGATCTCCAACTCTGCTGCTATGAGGAAGCATTTGTAAGCCGCCCCTTCAGAATCACAAAATCTACTTTGCCAGACATTCCTGGTCAGGGAGGGAACCAGAGAATCTCTTTGCTACAGGGCTTCTACATTCTTTTGGTTCTGAAATATTACACTTACAAAATTTTAATTTCATCCCTAAATTCCTAAATCCCTGTGATGCAGACTTACTGGGCTGACTTCTCATGGCCAATGCTGGCCCATTGGTAAAAGTTGAGCCACCTCCAGACAAAGTTGTTGCCTCTGTTGTAGACTTGGATGTTGAACTTGGATGGGAAACTCTGGGAAGAGATTATATAAAACTCAGTTGGGAAATAACCACACCTCTAATACCATAGACCCACAGCAATCTGCTTGGCAGGAGAACACCTACATGAGGAATTAGAGAAGAAAACGTTTCTAATAGTCGGCTAAACATTTGAAACCTAGGTCTATCCAAAAGGGTCCTGTAAACACAGGGTCACACTTTTGCACATCCACATACACATGCATGCCCACACACTTCCTCAAGCAGAGCAGAAAATTGCAAAATGAGTCTTTCTGGTCTGGGAATTTTTATAAAAATTTTACAAAGGTGTAAAAATTGAATTCTATTCAGTTAAACTCATCTAGAATTATCTTCACTGAAAAGAAGAAAATTATATGAAATCAGGACTATCCTGAAAGTCCTTGGGATACATGGATGGTTAGTATCCCTGAGTATTGCAACCCACATGGGAAGGATGAGAGGCATAAAAATGGATCCAGGACTTGGGCCCTCTTTACTTAAAAAAAAGACAAATACCATTAGACTCTTAACTCCCTATGATTCATTAATGCTCAATTATTGTGCTACAAAATGCTTTGATCTTTTGTATGGCTATTTGCAAAGTTAACACCTCACCGCTGGAGATACCCAGTGTGCATAATGGTCTGCTCTTAATAACTCATAAGATAACCTTAATCCCAGGAAAAGGAAAAAACTAAGACAGTCATACACCACATGTTCACAGGTGGACTGCACAGAAGACAACGATCCCATAAGGTGATAATAGAGCTGAAAAATTCTTACCATTTAGTAATGTCTTGATGATCCTAAAATTGTGTAGGCTTAGGCTAATGTGTGTGTTTGTGTCTTAGTTTTTAGACACAAAAAAGTTTAAACAGTAAAAAAACTGAAAAAGTTTAAAAATAGAAAAAAGCTTATGAAATAAGGATATAAATAAGGAAATATTTTTGTACAGCTGCATGATGTGTTTTAAGCTGTGTTATTACAAAAGAATCATAAAGTTAAAAAAATTAGAAACTTCATAAAGTACAAAAGTTACAGTAAGATAAAGTTAATTATTGAAGAAAGAAAGATATTTTTAATAAATTATGTAGCCTAAGTGTACAGTGTTTATAAAGTCCACAGTAGTGTATATTAATGTCCTAAGGATTTGCATTCATTCACCAAAACAACTTCCAGTCCTGTAAGTTTCATTCATGGTAAGTGCCCTCTACCGGTATATCATTTTTTAAATCTTTTATACCATATTTTTACTCTACCTTTTCTATGTTTAGATATGTTTAGATACACAAATACTTCCCATTGCGTCACAATTGCCTACAGTGTTCAGTATAGGAATATGCTGTACATGTGTGTGCCTGGGAGCAATTGGTTGTACCATGTGGCCTAGATGTGTAGTAGGCTATACCAGCCAGGTTTGGGTAAGCACACTCTATGATGTTCACATAATGATGAGATCACCTAACAATGCATTTCTCAGAATGTGTCCCCATGGTTAAGTCAATGCATGACTGTGTATGAAATCAGCACTGACTACGTACTTAAGTCTCTTCTCCTCTTCCCGTGAAGCCCACAGGGGTCACATGTACAGTGAACAATACCATCTCTATTCCCAGGGGCTGATGGCGCGGTAGTACTGCCTAGAGGTTAGGAGCTTTGGATCCCAGCTCTGCCATTTGTTACCTGTGTGGTGTTTAGAAAGTCACTTAACTTCCCTGAATTGTGGTTACTGGTAGTAATTGTCTATTAGGGCTCCTGACCGTGTTAAGAGAGGTGGTGTCTGTAAATTGCCAGCATTATCATTCAGCTTCCAAATGGTGGCTTTCTTGAGGAGCATTTTCTTGGAACTGATGTCCTTGTGGACATTGGACAAAAATAGGTTTGCCTTAGCCACCTGATGTTCTCTCCTAAGTTTAGGAGTGGAGATGTTTCCAAACAGAAGATCTGGTGATATTTTCATGGGGTTGGAATGAAATAAATATACCTGCACATGGGTTCTTTGAAAATGATAAACCAGCAATAAAAAGAGACACCATAAGGAGCTACAACCAACAGGGCTGTTCTCAATGGGCTGTAAGCTCCATAAGGACAGGGCCAGATCCGTTCTGCTCATCACTGTCGCTGCGGTACCTAACAGAGCACCTATGACGAATAGGGGCTTGGTCAATATTTGTTAAGCACACAGGGGAAAAAGAACAAGCAAGTGATTACTGACCAAATGCTAGTCTCCGTCGGAGCCACATTAGGGATAGTCTTAGCAATGACACCAATGAACAAAAGCAAGGTTAAACGTCACCTTGTCTCAGCATCACAGATTGACATTGATGGCAAGGAGTGGCCTTGTTAATTAGAGCCCCACTCTTTGTCCTGACTGGGTGTATGAATAATAAAGCAACAAGAACTTTAGCAAATAAACTCACCCCAGGTCTCAGAAATGACCACGACCCAGCATAACTATATTTTCATTTGTAATCATTTCCACTGGCTGATGTCCAAACAAAGGAAAACAAATAGCTGGCACTCAGTGTTTTCTAATCAGTTATGACACTGTATTTTTCCTTGGCTTAGTCTCAGACTGTTTCTCAACGTGGCATTCCAGAGAGCCACTAGCAATCAGTTGGCCTTAGCCTTTGAAGTGGAGCTATTCTGTCATCTCTGCTCACTACGGGCCTCCTTTTACACCATTCTAAGAGTCATCTGTTATTTTTTCTCTCTGGAATACACTCTCGTGTCCTATGATAACATCCTAGTTTTTATTAGGACCACTTCTCTTCTCTTCCTAATGTACTGTCAGCCAGCAATGCTGACTCCACAGCGGGGCCTGGCAGCAGAGCTCGGGACCTTCCTCCCCCAGCCTCAGAAATTGGCTCAGGGATGGGACAAGTCAAGCCAATTGGAGCCAATGCCCTTAGACTTTCACTGAGCTGGTAGGCAAGCCCACTCTCATTCTGGATTCGCTGTGATAACCACAGCTGAGAGTGGCCAGGCAAACATAGAGGAGACCGGGAATGAAACCAACATGGCAGCAGGCAGAGCAGAAAGATGGAAAGAAGCAAACTTCTAGTGGTATCATTTAAGTTTCTGGATCCAGTCATACCTGAAGTTAGATACTCCTGGACTCAATGGTTATAAATAAAAACGGTCTTTTTTGCTTCAACTGGTCTGAGTTGAATGTTCTGCTACCTGAAACAAGAGAGTAAGACTTAAAGCAATACCTATTCTGGTGCATTTCTCCAATTCCTAAAAAATTATGGATCCTGGGGGAAATCTCTCGAAGTCCATGACTTTGCCAACTTTGACTTGGCCTGGCTAAAGAAACATCGGGGCCACCATCTCTCTCCAGGAATTGGGGAAAGCACCATTGAATGGGCAGAGAGGATGCCAAGACCCACAGAGGGGCTGGCTGGGAGGCCTGGACATGACTGGGCATTGCAGGTTGGATTTCCTCCTCAGCCTCCTTGCCACACGAATGTGCTCAGTGTGGAGAGGTTCGCCGTCTTCCAGAAATATCATTTCCAAATCTGTCAACTCTATTACAAATTCTTCAACTGAACTCTTCAAAGGTGGGGGGGAGTGGGGCGAAGCCTGAACTCTATATTCTGAACTACACTGTTAGCAAGCAGTGTTATCCCACTGACTTTTCATTTGTCCATGTCTTCATACATTCAGGAAATACTTCCCAGTGCTCTCCACAAGTCAATCACAGGTCTAGGTTTCTGGGATACATCAGTGGGCAAAATAGAGAAAGCCCCTACCTCATGGAGCTTACACTCCAGACACAGAAGACAGGCAAGGAACAATAAACATGATAATCACATTATGTGAGTCTTGGAAGGTGACAAGAGCCACAGGGAAAAATAGAACAGTGCAAGAATAATCGAGCGTGCAGTTTCCCCCCCTTTGTACAGTGTGAACAAGGTGGGCCTCCCTGGTGATGTGACGTTGGATTCTAACATGAAGGCAGCAAGGAGTGACCCATGCAGAAAGTCAGGTCACCTGTGCAGAAAGTGATCGTTTTATTAAAGTCGTTTCCCCAGTTCTTGAACTTCTGAACTGCTTACTCTGTTTCCAACAGCCAGTGTTTGCTAGTAGTCCAGGGCCGTATCTATATACAGACCAGTTCAACTGAATTTTTTCTTTCTTGTTTTTGTGTGTGTCCTTAGAGTTTAGGGAGGAGAAGGGCGAGGCCTGCTGGGCTCTGGGCCGCCAGGCATTGAGGAGTAATGCTGGTGGGAGGCCACTGGCCTCACCGTCTGTCTGGACACCGCCCTGCTGGGGCATCGACTCCATAAATGTCTAGAAAACTGAGTCAGAACTAAAAGATTCTGACAAATGAGTGAGCTGGCAGCCACACCTGACAGGGATTTTTATTGATTTGATTTGATTTTTTAAAAGCAGCTGGAGACACTGCCTCCATCAGGGATGGGCCTGGGGTTGCCCCTGGCAACAGAGCCTCCTTGGCACCTGGGCTGCCCCCGAGCCAGCGTGTGAATCGGGGCCCCTTCCTGCGTGGGGTGGGGCTTGGTGTTCCCGGCCTGTCCTGCGAGCCGCCTACGCGAGTGAGATTTATGAGCCAGCGTCATGCTCACCCTGGATCCTTTGAGGAAAACATAAAACAAATCCCAAGGATTTGGGAGGGAGACGCTATCAGTGACTGGAGGAAAGTCAGAGGCAACTGCACACAATCTCCACCGGTTCAAGGTGCACGTGGAGGCTGGAGGCCGAATCCCAGCCCTGCCAAAGTGGCCTGAGCCTCCACTGAGGCGGCTGTTTAGAGCTTCCCAGCGAGCATCTAAGCAAGGCAGCTGCACAGCCCCCGACGTGAGACCCTCCCCTTGTCCAGTGAGTGTCCAGTGCAGGGTGGGCTCGGGGGAAGAACTGCCCAGCAGCCAGGAGGGCTGGGCCTCTGGCCTCAGAGAACTGCAGATTTGCGCAAACCTGGGCAAATTCACTACCACGTCTGCATCTCCTTATCTGTGAAATGGGGTAATGACAGTATCCAGCTCATCCCATCATAGACAGAACTAAATGATCTAAAGTGTACAAAATCCTTTGTGTCATTCTTGGAATATCGTAAGCACTAACATGTCAGCTGCCAGTGTTGTCGTTATTACTGATGTAACAACGTGCACACACACACAAAACACACACACGGCAAAACTCACAGCACTGCCTGCAACCCACAGGCTCTCTCCATCTCTGAAAGTTTTTCTCAAGAGCAGTCCCCCTCGAATGTAATGAATAAAATCCTCCATTGTATTACGTTGTTATTATCCTGTGACTTCGATGTGGTGATGTGACTTGCACAGCCGGTGCTGGCTATGACCGGGCGGTTCACCCGTCTCTGTGGAAAGTGCAAACCGTACGCATTGGCTCTAGTCTGAAGCCCGGGAGAAATCAGGCTGTGAAAACAAAGGCTTTAATGGAAACATTCCTCCTGTCCCCCAGATCGTGACCTGGTCCTCATTTCAGCACTAAGGACACATAGACTTTTTTAACAAAGTCCAGTGGGAGTCACTTGTTCCCTGGAGAGACACATTATGTGGTGTCAGCACCACAGGACACAACACATAGACACCTACACACACAGACACACACACACACACACACACCCAAATCAGGAAAGGTGCCTTTCTTCGAGGAGTTGAAAAGCTCTGGGAGAGGGAGATAAAACAAAGAAATTAAATGTGAAGTAGAAAATCATTAGTGTTACCTGTTCACCTCCGTATGACCCTCTTTTGTGACACTCATCACTGTGGAAGGAATCTGGCTCCTCATGTCATTCATTCAACACTCAGTGAGCACCTACTGTCTGCAAGGCACAGTGCCAGGCATTGCATAGCATAGGAGGAAAAGCACATAAAACAAGAAGCACCACCCATGAGGAGTGTAGGCAAAGTGCTGTGGATGATCAAAAGCGAGAGGAATCGCTTCCCACCTGAGGCCATGGGAGGCTGCTTTCCTAGAGGTGCTGGCATTTGAGTGCAGCTGAGAGAGTGGGGCAATGTTGGAAAAGTGGCAAAGACCCCCAAACTCTAGAGCAAAGCTGCAGCCAAGTCCTGCCTCTGCCTCTGCCTCTGCCCAGGGCCGCAGCAGTCACGCCAGGAAACGCTGCCCATGGCGCTTCTGCGGCAGCAGAGGCAGAAGCCCTCACTTCGAGCTCGCAGATTTGTTCTACAGATGCTGACCAAGTGGTTCTGGTGTGAAGGGCAGCAGGCACAACGCAAGGCTGCTGGGGCCAGCCTGCCTGCAGTGGACTCCTTCCTCCTGCACTTGGTAGGTAGCAACCCTGGCAATTTACCTTACCTCCCCGGGTCTCAGTTTCCTCCTCAGTAAAATGGGGATAAGCTCATGTATCTGATTTGATTGTGGTGAGGGCTGAATAGTTCATTTAAAATATTCAGAAGAATGCATGGTACATAGGACGTGCTGTGCAAGAATGAGCTGTGATTGTTTTTATTATGTACCTAAGGATACAATAGAGACTGAGCCATACTTTCTGCCTCATAGAACCCTCTGGAAACTCCTAGTGACAGCCATGCACCAAGGCTTTGGGCTTGACCCGGCACACAGTAGGAACTTGCTGTTCAATGGATGACAGAATGGATTGATACTTGAGTTTTGATATACTTCCTCTTACAATTAAGCTTTCTATTTTAAAATAAGTAGACTCACTTGTAGTGGTAAGACATAACACGGAAAGAGGCAGTACTCTGTAGTTTCGGTAATGTTTTGCAAAACTGCAGTACAACAGCACAGTGAGGCTATTGACACTGATGAATTCACCCATCTTATTCAGATTTCCAGTCTTCCTGGTACTCATTTCTCTGAGAGTGTGTGTGCGCGTATCTATTAATAGTTCTGTGCAATTTTTTCGCATGGGTAGGTTCCTGTATCCACCACTGCAGTCAAGATAGACAACACAAAGACCCCTGGCGTTGCTCCTCTGTAACCACACCACTCCTCCCCCTAGTCCCTGACTCCTGGCAACCACTAATCTGGCCATTTCTGTAATTTCGTCACCCCAAGAATGCTATATAATAGAACTATACGGTATGTGATTTGGGGGGTCAGCTTTTTTCACTTAGCATAATTCCCCTGAGATTCTTCCAGGTTGTTGTGTGTATCAACAGTTCACTTCTTTTCTATTGCTGAGTAGTATTCCATGGTGTGGACGTGCCAGTTTGTTGATCCATTCACCCACCAAAGGACATCTGGATTGTTTCCAGATTTTATCTCTTATGAATAAAGCTGCTGTGAACATTAATGTATAAGTTTTTGTGTGAGCATGAGCTTTCATTTTTCTGGGATAAATACCTAGGCATACAATTCCTGGGTCATGTGGTGGTTGCATGCTTAGCTTTATGAGAAACTGGCAAATGCTTTTCCAGAGTGGCTGCAGCATTTTACATCCCCACCAGCAATGTATGAGGGATCCAGTTTATCCTCACCCTTACCAGTATCTGATGCTCTCATTGTTGTTTAAATTTTAGCCATTCTGATAGATGTGCACATTTTAATTCCCAAATGGCTAGCGAGGTTGAACATTTTTCATGTGCTTACATGCCATCTACATGTTCTCTTTACTGAAATGCCTGTTCATTTCAGTGAAATATCTTTATTTTATCTATTTCAATTGTATTTTTAACTGTTGAGTTTTTAGAATTCCTCATTATGTTCTAAACAATAGTCTTTGTTGGACATGTTCTCTGCAAATATTTTCTCCCGGTCTGCAACTTATCTTTTTATCCTCTTGTCAATTCCTTTAATAGAGTAAGCATTTTTGATTTTGGTGAAGCCCTTCGTCAATTTTTCCTTTTATGGGTTGTCTCAACTAGGACTGCCATTAAAAAAATGCCGTAGACTAGGTGTCTTAAACAATAGGAATTTATTGCTCACAGTTCTGGAGACAGGAAGTCCAAGATCGAAGTGCCAGCAGAGTTAGTGTCTAGTGAGGACTTTCTCCTTGGGTTGCCATCTCCTTGCTGTGTCCTCATACTCACATCATCAGTCCTCTCGGTGCACGTGAGTAGAGAGGGGAGAGGCGGAGAAAGAGAGAGGGAGAGGGAGGAAGAGAGAGAGAGGGAAGGAGAGGGAGAGAGTGAGTGCCAGCACAGCAAGCTCTCTGGTGTCTTTTCTTATAAAGACAATAATCCCACCATGGGGGCCCCACCCTCATGACCTCATCTAAACTTAATTACTTCCAAATACAGTCACTTTGGGGATGAGGGCTTCAACTTATGCATTTGAGGAGGGGACACAATTCAATCCACAGTGTGGATCACGCTTTTGGTGTCAACCTTAAGAAGTCTTTGCCTAGCCCTAGGTTCTGAATGTTATTCCATACATTTATTCTAAAAGTTTTATAGTCTTTATGCTCTATATTTAAGTATTTGAATTAATCTTCATAGATCAAGGTTCATTTTTTGCCTACAGATGCCCAATTTTTCCAGCACCATTTGTTGGAATGGCTACTCTCCTACACTGAATTGCTTTTGCTCCTTTATCCAACATCTTCTGGGCATATTTGTGTATGTCTATATCTGGGTTCTCTGTTCTGTTCTCTTGATCTATGTGTATGTTCCTCCACCAATATCTTGATTAACGTTAGTAATCCTCAACATTGAATAGAGTAATTCCTCCCACTTCATTCTTCTTTTTCAAGATTGTGTTAGTTCTTCTGGGGCCTGAGACTTTCCATATAGATTATAGAATAAGCCTGTCTGTATCTGTAGAAAAACTTGGTAGGATTTTGTTAGAAATTGCATTAAAACTATAGGTTCATTTAGGAAGAATCTTTATTTGGTTGCATCCTCCAATCTATGAATGCAACTTACATTCTTTTCATCGGCATTTTAAAATTTTCATTGTATGGCTCTTGTCACATATTTTGTTAAGTTTGTATTTTTTTCTTTCAAGTGATTATAAACGGTATTGTGTTTTTAATTTCAGTTTCCACGTGTTCATTGTCAGAGAGTGTGAGGGTCTATCTGTATCTATACATGTGAATGTTGATTGTTTCGTTACTGTTCCACAGGTTGCTGAGGTGCTATTCACATTTTTAAAGTCTATTTTCTTTCTGTTTAGATTGGGTCAATTCTGCTGATCCATTTTCACTTTCACTAATTCCATCCTTGGTCATTTCTATTCTACTAATGAATCTTTATAGCAACTTTTTAAATTTCTATTATTGCTTTTTTCAGTTCTATAATTTCCATTTTTTTGTAACCTCTATTTTTTGTTTCAAGAAAATTTGTAACTGCTTGTTGAAACATGTTTTGATGGCTGCTTAAAATTCTTGTCAGATAATTCCAACATCTGATTCTTCTCAGTGTTGACATCAGTTGAGAATCTTCTTTCATTCAAGTCATGATTTTCTTGGTCCTTTGTATGCTTTTAGATTATATCCGGGATATTTAGATATTATGTTAGGAGACTCTGGATCCTATTTGAATCTTTTATTTTGGTGGGAAACCACCCTATTGAGGTCTAAGGATGCCCAACATGCAGACCCTAGCCTACTTTATAGGTATGAGGCTATGGTTCCAATTGCAATTTAATTTTCTGAGTCTTTGAGGTGCTATTTTGCTCTGCATGATTTATCTAATGCCTCTGTGGCTCCTGCTGATCCCTATAGGTCCTGCCTGAGGGTGGAAGGCATTTCCCCAGGCTAGGCTGCCTGGTGCTTCTAGGTGAGGGAGGGATTCTCTGGTCTACAGGAGGAAACGTGCTTCCCAAGCTGTGCCACTTGTTGAGGTGAGATCCTACATGCTAGCACACCTGGCTGCCTGCTGTCCCCAGGTGGGGCAGGAAAGTTGCAGGTCATGCTGACAAAGAGGCTTCCTGGCCTAGGTCCCTGGTGGTAGGATCTATCTTTCCAGTGCACTTGGCCACCTAGTGTCTCTCAATGAAGGACAGGCCTTTCAGGCCAGAGAAGAAGGAGAGCTTTTCCTTTCCACACATTACCCCTCACCAGTGCTTCTGGGCTGGCCTGAGGTTGTTGGGAGGATGGCCATTTCTGGTAGGGGAATGAACTTACTTGGGCCACCTGCTTCTGTTGCTAGGTTGCAGGTCAAGAAAAACTAGGTCTGGGTTGCCTTCTTAGCTCTCTGCTGTTCCTCCAGTCCTGGACTCCCTAACCAGTTCACCTTCATCCTTCCAGTGTTCAAAGTTCCTGCCTGTTGTTGCCTTTTCTGTTATTCCCAGGATTTACAGTCATACATAGCAGGGAGAAGCAGGGAGAAACAAGTCGACATCATCTTGAACAAAGCAGGAATATTCACACTGTTTCATAGATGTTTGAGTCTCTGTCTGCCTAACACACCATTAGCACCTTAAGCTGAACATCATGTCCCTTTTTATTTTTTGCCACAGAGTCCAGCACATTGTAACTGCACATAGCAGCTGTTCCATGAATATTTACCAAATAAATAAACGGATGGATGAATCTGTCAAAAGAGATCTCTTCTCTAATTGTTTTTCTTTACAGAACTGGAAAATCACTGAATTTATTTTATTAGTTCAGAAAACACCAAAATAGATGAACATTTCCAATTTTCTTTGGCCTTCTGACTCCCCGCTTTCAGTCCCATCTTTGCATAATCTCACTCCCCACAACACACAGACACAGGTCCCCCGTGAGCTCATCAAGGGCCTCCCCAGTCCCATCCCCGGGCTATCCTCCTTCCTGCCCCTTCCATCTTTCTGTCTCTGTCCCCTGCAGTCCGCAGCCCTCGCTCCTGAGATGAAGGCTTCACTTTCCTCTGACTGGCTCGACTCCCCAACAACTCTTTTCTTTCCTCTTAACTACCTTCCTTCAATCTCCCCTTTCCACAGCACTATATTTGATTGTCTGTTCATCCTATAGGACATGATTTGACTATCATTTTTATACTATAATATAAATACAATAAATATAACACAATATATAATTTTTATATTAAAGGAAAATTATGTTCATGCTCCTCATTCCCCCATCCAATCCCTACATTGGGAGAAAAGGGCACGTACTTTAGTAAACTCCGGATTTTTGCTCTATTGCAGACCTCACAACTCTGAGAGCATGGATTTGGCCAATTAATATTTGATTCAGACCAATATTAGACACAGAGGGCTCCCATCAATCCCGGCAGACAGAGGAGCATCTGAGTGGAGAGGGAACCTATCGATGCCCGTGAGGTCTCCCTGTGTGGAGACAGAGATACTTCCCACAAGACACTGGACCCATTCAGGAGTGGCCTTGAGACACACCTAGGTGGGAAGCAAGCAATACCAGGTGGCCCATGATTGCATTTCCTGGGAAGGGCTGCACCGATGAGCGGAGAGCTGCATGGAGGTTTGGGAAGCCCCACTCAAATTCGTCAAGAACACAAGCTGTGATCGAGGGATCATGCCTGCCTTGGTTTGGGAGCTGAGGCGGGGGAGTGTCAGCAAAACAGCCCTGTAATTGGTGAGCCGTTTAGGGTTCAGGAATGCATGCACCTGGCTTTGACTGGGCACTCGTCTTTAAATGAACTTTAACTGATGTAGGAAACAAGGTAAAGAGATTGCCTTTGAAGAAAACATTGTTGCTGGTGAACTAACCAAATATATGATTGTGCACCTGAAATCTTTAGTAGGCCTTGCCTTGTCTCAGACAGAGAGGCCCATTATCTATGCCATTCATGGGATACCAGGTGTGTTAGCAAAAGAAGATCTCCTTTGTGTTTTCTTACATCCCTTTTAGTATGGAGGCATCTTTGTTTCTAGAAATGGGCTGGAAATGGAGCTATCTGTGATGGAAGCTGAGAAACAGATGCGGCCAGAAAACTACCCTAGTGATGCCCTCTTTGCCACTGGCTTAGCCTCACCAACCTTTGCCACCATGCCCAAGTCCCACCCTCCAGGAGGCCCCAGCTTCCGCCAGCGCACCAGGGCTGGCTCTTCCTCTGAGGTCGTCTTGCTATTACCGCCCATGCCACGGCTCACAGAATGCTACACTGAGGGCCGACTCTGTCCCACAGCCCTGACCGTGTTGAATTGCATTGTATTTTTAAAGTTGTTCAATTAGAGGCTAACACTTTTTTAAGTGAAAAATTTTATATTTTACAAAATGCAATGTTTTGGAATTTTTTGAAAAATCAGAGAGTCTACCAGCATCACTGGCGACACCAGGCTGGAGGACAAGAGTGGCTGATAGAACCCTTAAGTAGAGCACAGACTCCCTATCTTGCCACATCATCTTCCAGGCCCTGACAGGTTTTAGAGTTTGTGCTGCTTTTCTTCTATTTCTCCCCTTCAGGTATTGCCTAGGATTGCCTTGTACTGTAACATACATTTTCTTGCATATTGATCTTATCTCCCAAAAGAGATTATAAATGCTGAAGGGCAGAAGCCTGTTTAATCCTCCTTTGCATTTCTGCCCCTTTCTCACCGTATCCAAAGCACTGAAGCTCCCCTTACCTTCCCCACGCCTACCCCCAAATACCAGGTACTGTGACGAAAATTAACATACCTACCATTTATTGAGTACTTACCATCTCTGAGCTAAATCCTTAAAAACTCTCATCTCAATCCGAACCCCCATTTTGATTAGGGAACTATTATCCCTACTTTACAGATAAACAAACTTTAGCTCAATGAAATGAAGCAATTGCCCAGCATGCCTCAGCTGGGAATGTTTAGGATTTGAACCTAGCTCTGCCTGTTTCTTGAGCTCACATTCTTTTTGATGCATGACACAGTCTCCCTATAAATATGCAGTACAGGTCATGCCTTGCTACCTGTCAGATCCACTAGGCGTTGCCAGTACAGGTGTAGTTTGCAGTTTAGCTTCAGATGGAGAGTAAAGGCAGGAGAACTCTGGGTAAAGCAGTTGTTCTCAACTGGGGGTGATTTTGCCCTCTAGGGGACATTTGACAATGTCTGGAGACATTTTGGGCTGTCACAACTAGAATAGGGAGTGCTACTGGCGTCTAGTTAGTAGAGGCCAGAGATAATATTAAACATCCTACAAAAATGCACAGAGCAGAGAATTATTCTGTCTCAAGTGTCAATAGTGCTTAGGCTGAAAACCTCTGCATTGGAGAGAGAGCCCATCCTATCTGCAAGTTAGCTCCCAGACCTATGCAAACCCTTAGCTGGGCTCAGGTTACAGTAGTTCTCCTGTCAAGAATTAAATCTTCACTTTGTTCCCAGAGCTTTGGCATTCATTATCAATGTGGAGATCTATCTCTGAAATTCCGATTTTTTTGTCAAGAACCATCTACTAAGTAATTACTAATTTTCTCTCACTTATTTAAGGTGAAATTAAAGTCTTTGTTGGGGTAAGTATATCCATAGGGTTATCATGGTTTATACTTACCCCAAAGCTTTCTGACTTGCTGGTCTTATTCTTTACTACCAACAAAAAGATAACAGCATTTAAGGAACATAAACCACCTCTTGCTACTCAAAATGTACCCTTAATTTTTATTTGTTTGTATTTGAATCATTTCTTCCAATTACTTTACCATGTGATACATTCTAAATAGGCTAAGGGATCATCTCCCAACCAGGAAAATGTTTGAGTATCCCCACCAAGTCTGTAGGTCTAAGGCTAGTACTATTATTAGAAAAAAGTTAAGCAGTTACTCCCTAGAAAAACTCCTAAGAACTGGGGTCACATGGGCCCCTTGATTAGAATCCAGAGATGGCCTGATCAAAACATATCAGGACTCCTTAAGTCATGATTTGATTGAGTCAGGAAACTGAAAAGCTCAGAAGAGGGATGATTTCAGGCATGGCTGTATCCAGGTGTTCGGAAAGCCACCACCAGGATCTGTTATCTGTTGATTTATCTGCCCCATTCCCTCTATGCTGCCTCCATTCTCACAAAGACTTTACTCCCATAGCCGCCTACACCTTCGCAGGTTCTGGTCCAGTAGGAAAGAGGAACTGTCTCTTTTCTGACAGTTCTAATAAAAGTCTCAGCGTGTTTCTGGTTGAATATTATTCCCACTCCCGAGCCAATCGCTGAGGCCAGAGGAATGTGACGACACTCCACTTGATTGGTGCACATCAGCGCTGTGAGAGTGGGGTTGGAGCAAGGAAAGTAGATCATGGCAGCCAAAACCACAGTGACTAGTTAAGGGCCAGATAAGTACCCCGCGTGCAGTGCAGGCCACAGCCTGAAGAATCCAGTACATAACAGGAGTTCTCATCGGGAGGGATGCGCCAGGCCCTGACTCCCTGGGTGAACTTGAGGATGGCACCTCTGCTCTCTAAAGACTTCCAAAGTCCCATCCGCTGTGGAATGCTTTCCTCTAGGATGCCTTCCACACTCGCTTCAGTTAGAGACCAAGTGCTCCACCAAACACAGCAAAAGAAGAAAAACGGGACCAGGCTCAGCAGAACTTCACCACTGCTTCATGTCTTTTCTGGCAGTTACAACCAGCAGATCTCTTAGGAAAATTGGCTTGGTTTAAAATTTCATGGTAGCATAAACCACTCATTTGAGTAGGTTCTGATTAACACCCTTTAACACCAAAAAGGTACTGCACCAAGGAGAGCAGCCTGGGGAAGAAATCCCCCAGGGTCTGACAAAGACGGACGGGAGGAAGGAACAGAGAATAATGCGCACTGGGCCAGGCAGGCCCGTCTTTTCCCCACGGGGCAAAATCATTTTCTGGTGGTCAATTGGGTGAAGTATGGGACTGTTATCAATATTGTGATAAAATTATATTCTTTGCTGAAAGCATGAAGCCTGTAATTGTTGATTTCATCCCCTGATGTGGCCAATTATGGGTACGTATATTGGTAGCTGGGCTCAGCTGGGCTCTTGGCACTATCTAGCAAAGAGTTGGCTAGGAATGCTCGTGTGTCTGTTAGAAAAGCAGGATACGCATGAAGCCATGTGGTATGTGATCCATCGAGGTTGCAACTGCATCACCAGGCAGAGCCCATGCATCTCTTAGTAAATCCATCATCTCCAGGCTTAAAACTGAAAAGTCCTGATCTTCATCTAGAGAGTGACAGAGCATTACACGGTAAGGCCTATGACTTCTTCCAACACAGGCACGTTACTCAACAGTCAAAGGTGACGTGTGGTCACAGCTGAGCCAGAGCCTAGGAGCTGAAGAGGGCACTAATAAAATGGAGGACAGGAAAGCATTCCAGATGCAGTCCAGAAATAAAGAGATGGATGATATACACAGAGGTTAAGAGCCATGGAAGATGGAGTGATACGTAGGCGTGACAGCAATCTAATGCAAGTTGTGGAAGGTGATAAAGGACAATATGGGGAGCAGTACTGCCAAAGAGATAATGTTACCAATTTTTAGATTTAGGATATACCATAGATGCATCATGGTGAAATTCCTGAAAACGAAAGAAAACAATTTCAAAAGCAGGCAGTGACAAAACACAGACCGCCGACAAAGAAGCAGCCTTTAGAACGAGTGCTGACCTCTCACTCACAAGGGTGCCCAGAGGAGGGGAAATGTCTTCAGGGGGTGGAAAAAAGTCACTGTCAACCTAGAGACAAATTCCCAGGGAAACGCTCTTTCAGTCATGATGACAAAATAAAGACACAAACAAAAGCTGAGAGTATTTATCCACAAAACAGAAACCTACAAAATACCTTTAAAATTTAAATTCTAAATGATATATGTTAGACAGAAGAAAAAA
This sequence comes from Lepilemur ruficaudatus, assembly GCA_963574885.1. NCBI lineage: Eukaryota > Metazoa > Chordata > Mammalia > Primates > Lepilemuridae > Lepilemur > Lepilemur ruficaudatus. The sequence goes on from CAUYRT010016682.1 coordinate 75,024, forward strand.
TTATTCCAGGTGAAAATCTGATGTAAGAAGAAAAAGTGTGCAGAGGCATTAGTAAATAAGTGGGCTAATCTAAACAAACATTAATTATATAAAGTGATAATAAAAATAATGTCAAGTGGGATGGGGCAAAGCAAGAATACGAGCTGGAACAAAAATACTGGACCAAGGTAGCAAAGGAACTCCAGCTGAAACAAAAGCAATGAATAGTAGTGGAAGGAAGGTCACCTGGGAGTGAAATCATCCCGAGTCTGTGGGTTATTCAGGAAGATGGAAAATGTCCTAATTAAATTTGGACTTTGTTCAGCTAAATATTTTTATTAAAATTGCTAGTGTAACTACTAAAAGAATAAGCATGGCACATACATCTACTAAGGTGGCAAATAAGGAAAAGAAATCCAAAAGAAGGCAAAAAGGGAGAAGAAAGAATCAGAAGAAGTAAGACAAACCAAAGGCACATAATTAGGTTGTAATAATAAATTTAAATGTATTAGCATTCACAGTGAATATAAGTGGATTAATATCTCCAAATAAACCACAAAAGCTTCTAGGCAGGGCTGGAATTTTAAAAATTCGATTATATGCTGTATACAAAAAAACCAAAAATTAACAAACATACTGGAATAAGTGGTGGGTAGATCCACCAATGTAACAGAAATTGTTTTCACACATCTCTGTCAATAATTGATAGATCAAGCAAACCAAGAAATCATTCAGATTTTGAAAAGGCAATTAACTTTCCTGATTTAATGGCTTACATAAAACATTGAACCCAGCAATTGGAGAATACACAACCTTTTCAAGCACAAAACTTGCTGTATATTGTGCCATAAAGCTTGCCTCAAAAACTTTAGAAATGGTATCATCTGTGCCACATTCTCCAACCAATATGCACTTAAGTTAGAAAATGTAAAAAAAAAAAAAAAAAAAAGGATAAAAATATTTTAAACACTGCATGTATTTGGGAATTTGAAGGAAACAAATAACTAATGTGCCAACAAAGAAATAACCATGGAAATCAGAAAAAATTTATAATTAAACATGTAGGAGGCAGGCAGCTAAAGTAATATTACAGAGGAATTGTACTTTCAGTGTTTTATTATATATAAGAAACTCCCTAAAGCAATGAACTAAGCATTCAACTGAAAGAATTAGGAGGGAAAAAGCAAGGTAAAAACAAAGAAACCAAAGGACAGATATAATAAAGATAAAAATAAAAATGAGTAAAATAGGAAACAAATAAGAATGAAGATCAACAAACCTAGAAGTTGGTTCTTTGAAAAGACTAATACACAGAAAATTATTGTTAATGTCCATCAATAAAAACAGAAATAATGTGCATATAAATAATATTAGAAGTGAAAAAAAGACATTACAGCAGGTGCTACAGAGATTAATAGTTAAAATGTTATTATGGATAACTTTGTGCCAACAACTTACAAATTTTCATAAAATGGATAAATTCCTAGAAAAATGCAACCTACCAAAATTGACTCAAGAAAGGAGAGAAAGTGGGAATAATCTTATCACTGTTTAAAAATCTTATTAATAGCTTAAAATGTTAGGGAAACTCTGGACCCAGATGGCTTTATAGGCATGTTCTACCAAACAGATAGGAACAGATAATTCCAAATTTACACAAACTTTTCCAGAGAATTCTTTCTATTAGGCGATCCTAACCTTGATTCCAAACGTGACATGGACAGTATAATAGGCCCATTGTACTCATCAGCATAAATGAAAAAAATGTGAATAAAGTATTGGAAAAGCAAATTCAGAAAACATCTTTATGTTTTATTGAAACATAAAGTTGAGATTTGGGTTTGTGCAGGAAATGTAACATTTATTTAATGTAGAATATAAATGCAGTCATCATATTAACAAGAAAATCCCACATGAGTATCCTACTAAATAAATGTAAAAGAGGCCTTTCCATAAAATACAATCAGATAAAGTATGTCTGTAACAAAACTACTGCAAACAAGATCCTTAATGACAAAAGTTGAGAAATATTCCATCCAAAAATATTTTTAGAAATCAATACAGGAGAATAACTTTATTAATTCAGTAAGGAAAACATTTTTAAAATAAGACATAGTAAGCACAATCAAGTTAAAGATTGAAAATTTTGATAACTTGAAAACTGAGCAATTTTTCATGAAAAACAACAACCTGGGAGAAGATTTTGCAACACATAACCAATAGAGAATTAGTATCCAGAATAGATAAGGTATTCCTAAAAATCAGTGATAAGAAGTCATAGCTCAATTTAAAAAAATCATAGACAGGAATTTAATAGGGAGGAAATAAATAGACAATAAACAGTTACTCAACCTCAACTAGTTATTAGATGAATGTGAATTAAAACCACATTGTGATAATAATTTTAGACTGGAAATAACCAAAAAGTCTGACAGTACTAGAAGTAGACAAGCATGTGGAGCCATGAAGATTCTCATTACACTGTTAATAGGAATATGGGCTGGTACAGCCACTTTGAAAACCATTTTGACATTACTCAGTAAAAGTACACATACACAGGCACCAAGGCCCAGAAATCCAATCATTGGTTGAAAAACTCTTCCACAAAACTCTCCCTCAGAAAACTCTTACAAATGTGCATCAGGGAACATATACAAAAATGATATAGCAAGATTGTTCATAAAAGTGAAAAATGGGAAACAATGTCCATCAACAGTAGAAAGCAGAGGTTGGTTGGAGCACGTTTCGATGATGGATAATATGCAGAAACTAAGCCAAATTAACCAGAGGCTGATGTGTTAACACAGGTGAATCTCAAAAACAGTAAAAAGCAAGTTATGGAAGAATGCAAACAACACAATTCATTTACACCAAGTTCAAATTCAGACAAATTAATAGATTCATTGTTTAGAGATTTATAAACAGTGGTACAACCATAAAGAAAAGCATAGAAATGAGAAATGTAAAACAGTTAATATTGGTTATGTTAGGTAGAGGGAGGGAGATGCAATGGGATAACCACAGAGGCTTTGGAAGGTACTAAAATTTTTTCTTTTTAATTAACATGGGGAATAGACACTCAAGGTTCAATTTTATTCTTCCTCTTTAAACTGTGCAAACACATTTTACAAATTTTTATATTTGTGACATATTTCACAATTAAAAGAACACTTAAACCTAAAGAACATTTTCTCAATTTTAAAAAGACTCCAGAAAGAAGCAAGATTCTTTTTAATGCATGTCTTTTAAATGTCTTAAATCAACTAGCAGTACTGTGTTCTTGTAAGAAATCCTGTAATTCCCAGTGAAATTAAGAATAGGGTAGTGATATCATTACTAATATTTCACATTCTTTGCAATATAGCCAATGAAATTAGATGACAACATTAAATTACAAATATTATAAAGGAAGAGCATAGCTATTTTCATAGGTTTATATTTAATTTTGAAAATCCTAGAGAATGAGAAAGTTTCTTTAAAAAAAATAAAAATAAAATGTTTTTAAATGAAAAATTATTACAGCCAGGAAGAGAATTGAATAAGTTACTCTGGATCAAAATAAATGTACAAAAATAAATGAAATTTTATGTAGTATCTGATTAAAAACATACCAGGAAAATATCAGATTTAAAAAATACTTTAAAAACACAAGATACCCATTATTCGAAGTGAGGTGACACAAGACTGGAAAAATGGGCCCCACATGTACTCGCCATCAAATTGGTACTGACTGATTAACACTATGGTGCTCAAATGGTGGTGGTGTTCGCTAGGGATTTGGGGGGTGGGCAGTAGACCCACATCTGAGGGATGGGGTGAGCACTGTGGAGGGGAGGGGCATGCTTAAAATGTAGTTGGGGAAGGGAATTAGGGGTCTCAATAAGGGGAAGGAAATCCCCTAAAACTGAGTTATGTGAATAGCTGTACAACTTGGTAAATTTACTAATAATCATTGAATTGTACACTTAAAATGGAGTAAAGGCATGATATGTAAAAATAAATTAATTAATTAAAAAAAAAAAGAGCAGCCCAGAACACCGATTCTCAAGTTTTAACCTGTAAAAAAAAAAAAAAAAAAAAAAATCCTACAATGGAGGAAATAACAGTAGATGTGGTAGACATATCAAGAGAACTAGAATTAAAAGTGGAGACTGAAGGTGTGACTGAATTGCTGCAATCTCATAATAAAACTTTGAATATATGAAGAAAAAAAAACACAAGATACCTAGAAATAAACAACACAACACATTCAAGATTTACCTAAATAAAACTATATAATTATAATATAAAACTGTAATATAATTAGAAGTCATTTTCAAGACCTATCTAAATAAAACTATGTAATTTATACAAAATAAAGACAAATTAAGAGATGTACCATGAAACCCTTGACTATAAAGACATAATATTTTATTCATTTGCTTCAAAACTAGTCTAAAAAATAAACACTATCTCGCTATTTTGGGACTTGACAAAATTGTTCTAAGATTAGTCTGAAAAATAATCAGTGAAAATTGCAAGGAAATTATTTAAAAGTAAAGTAATGTTATAGCAGAGATTTATCCAACTCCTAGATATTAAAATACATCATAAAACTTCAGTGACTAAAACAATATGACATTTCTTCAGTTTTTAAGGATATTGTACACACATCAAAATTACAGGACACAAAGACAATTAGAAAATCTCAGTAGCAAGTAGGCAGAGGCCATGTTATGAACCAATAGATTGCATTTTGACTGGCAGCAAACTTCCCCAAAACAACAGGATAGGCCAGAAGAAAATTGAGTAGTACGCTGAAACAAATAGGAAGCAAAAACAATAGTGAGCAAAAACAAATAGGAAGCCTAGAATTTTCTTCTCAGCTGAGCTGCCATTCAGGAATAATGGTGAAATGAAAACAGTTTTATACAAAGTCTGCAAAAATTTACCAAAGACCCTTGCTGAAAAAACTATCAAAGAATGGATCACTGAGAGAAAGAATCTAAACCCCGTAAGAGAAAGTGGGACGAGAGAAGCCATAGTGAGCAAACTGGGAGAATCTAAAGCAAGAACTGAGTGTATAAATAATTACAATTATTATTATTAATTTTGTAGGATAAAAAGGGTGAGACAAAGACATGAGAGTACAATATATATGATGAGAGTAAAACATTGCATGTGTTTTGGTTTTACGGTAAGCAATTCTGTTAACAATATATTGTTGATTCTTTAATCTTTGATAAACCAGACAAAAATATACCTTGGGGAAAAGAATCTCTTTTCAATAAATGGTGCTGGGAAAACTGGATAGCTACATGCAGAAAAATGAAACTGGATCCCTACCTCTCACCTCTCACAAAAATACACTCAAGATGGTTAATACAGCTAAACCTAAGGCAGGAAACCTTAAGAATCCTAGAAAAGGATATTGGGAAGACCATCTCATACATCAGTCTAGGCAAAGAATTCTTAAAGAAGACCCCCAAACAATCAATGCAGCTACAAAAATAAACAAATGGGACCTGATCAAATTAAAAAGCTTCTGCACAGCCAAAGAAACTATCACTAGAGCAAATAGACTATTTCTGTTGATTTGTATTGGATACTATTTGTTAAACTGTAACCATTTTAAGCTTCAGTACTA